>PNEQ01011580.1:0-81972 GCA_003012365.1 Medauroidea extradentata | reverse complement strand
CGTTTCTCATTTGACTGTACCAATCACAATAAGGTTACTGTAACACCACACGTCTGTGATTTGCGTGTAAAACCCCACGACACACGAATGTCAAAACATCCAATCTCTGACCGTGAAGCAAGTCTGCAGACGTGCACACAAGTCACTGACACAAAGTGAGGCAAATTTCTTTTCGCGAAAAGTTCATGTCTCTACACATCGGTAATACGTTGTACTCGCATTCGTGAGGACCCGGGTTCAAACCACAGCTCTGGTCATCCTGATTTCCGTTTTCCGTGGTTACCCTAAATCGTTCCAGGCGAATGCTGGGATGGTTCCATAACAAAGACCATGGCCGGCTCCTCTCCCAGCTGCTGTCATTGGCAGGCAACAACTCCACGTGATCATAGTTTGTGGCATGCCTAATAACACAGACACGTATCGCCACTGGTTCACACATAAAATACTGTAATGCATGTCCGTTTTGTTGCCTGAAATATGAGAGGCTGTAGTTAGGTCATCTGTATTACTACAATAATTTAATAGGTGTATTACGGCAGCTTGTGCACAAAAAATTAATATAGAAGTCAATTTTATTAAAAAAATGTTTTACGCTTTGCAAAATAACATTCTCTTCTAGATTGATGCATTTTGGTAAACTATCTGTAACGCAAGATTTCATAATCTTTGTTTCTGACGCGCTGGAGATATGCTAAGCGATTCCGTCACTCTGGCAAAATAATTGCTCACAAATTTCCGTTAATGTTATACAAACATATAAATGTATGTAAGTTAATTTTTGAATTTAGTTCTAAAAAACCTTTTCATTAATTAAATTTTTACCGTTAATTTACGCCGTACGCCCTTCTACTCTAACTTTTCGTGCGGTAAACAACTTTGATGAAGTAATTTTGGGTGATAGTGAAGACTAGGGTAAATGTGATCGACCTCTATTTTTAACGTTGTATATCCTAGAAATATATGCAAATACACGGTTTATTAAACCAACTATATGGTATGATCTGTTACCAACAGTAAGCGTCTAGATAACAAAATATATAAAACCAAGCACGCCCTCAACTAAACGAGTGATCATAGTTACTGTGATATGTAATTATATTATAGCTCAGCTCTGTTGCAAATAGTACACTACTATGGATGGATCTCTGAATAGGCACACGGAAATAGTTTCACACAGATTTGATTCACTCACCCGGTCGGAATGCTGCCCACCAACACGATATTGTAGTCACGTGTGATATTTGTGTAGGAAGACACCAGAGTCCCAGTTACCACCACAATCAACTCTATGGGAACGGGCACCTTTGACACTTTGCTGACTATAGGCTGGAACAAATTATAGTAAATACAATTAAACATTGTTGAGAAACACCGTAGTTTATAAATGGCTACTCAAACACAACGACATTTCAACTGATTGTATTCACTTTTTGTAACACTTTCTCAGAATCCGTACACGGACAGTAACTGTAATCCTATGATTCCAAATTACTGCTACGTTTCAGTCAACAAATAAACTGTGGTTAACCAAAACTGATTTGTCTAAATTCAAAACATGTAATATGTAACGGTTGTAGTTGTATCGGTTTTTTTTATTTCGCTTAGCTTAAAATTTAAGAACAATACATTTATTTTTCAAATTCTTTGCGCAATATCTGGAGAAGAAAGAAACATAGCGTAGCTCATTTCATTACATGTAAATTAAAAAAAAAACTGACTGTAAAAATTAAACAATAGTTTCTTTAATTAATTTAAGAAAACAGTCTAGCGTATGTTAATTTATAAACGATCGAAGTTCACTACAATGAAAAAAAAAAACACACAATTTTTAATCACTTTTCCATTATAGAACATAATTTTAGTAAAGAGTTAAACATACTATCATCCACTAAAATAAAAATGAACTTTGAATATGACCATTAAATGGCATACAAGTACAGGATAAATTGACTTTCAGTTAACGTAATATAGTAAGTTGCTTTCAATAAAATATCTCATAGAACTTACAAAATCGAGGAAATTAATGTTTGTTTTTGTTTCTAACGAATGTTACAGTTTCTGCTACACTTTGTGAAGAAAGACTTAATTAAACTTTCGGTCATTTCTAGTTTTCTTGATAAAACGTAAACTTGATTTATTTTCTAATTTGACTAAATAAAACACACCACATACCCTCAGTAACTCGTTGTTGAACATGAGTGTAGTTATTGTGATTGTTGAGAAAACGACTGCAGCAACATTTGACACTGGTAACTTCCTGAATATGTCTACATAAGTCTGAAAAAGAGAAGCAACATAAGAATAAAATCTATAGAAATAAAAACCTTAAAATTTAATGCATTTTTTAAAAATGAACCTGTAAAAACACACACAACTTAATATTAAATGAAAAGACATGCCAGTCGCTAGCTACGGAAATGTTTTCACAGCCGTCACGAATCCATATTATTTTAAGGATGCGGCCTACTCCATAGCCTTGGCGAGAGGAATGATGGGGATATACATGTTCAGTACGACTCAGTACCTGCCAAACTTTCATATACTTCACCTCCGACTTTTTAGTTCATCTCGATGCGATCATCCACATTGCTGTATGGTGTTTACGCTGTTTTTTCCATCCTCTGAAGTTTGTGAACTAATACGTCTTTTCAAAAATCCCCAGCCCCAAAAAAAAAACTTTTAAAACATACAATAAGTGTTCCTATTTCGTTCAGGTAGCAACAATTTCCTCTTATCGGCGAAGGAGTTGGTATACGTTTGAAAGCAATATCTTAAAAGATGACATAATTCCAACGAACACAATTTACCAGGTAAATCCCAACAATGCAATAATTCAGATAATATTTGTTTAATGCAACCTTACATCAATTTCAAAGAATGCTACATTGTTTTGATTCTAACGTATAATTTATTGTGCCCTTATTTTTTCGTGACATTATACCCTGCAGTTTGGTGGATTTTTGCACCCAAAACATCACAAAGTCTGTTATGAAATTAAGTGAAAATCTAAGGAAATAATTTTTAGCTGGCAAACTGCGCATTATTTTGCAAAAAAAAAAAAAAATAGTGCATTGCATGGCTGCTTAGAGTTTCAAATATTTCCAAATAATTCTGTTGAAAAATATTTGAGTTGTTTACATCGATGCGATAAAAACTGGCAAGAAAGGCCTTCATAAGAGTTTAAAAGTGTATAATTCAGTCCGGCGATGACAACTGCTGGGTGGACTTACACGAACGATCCTGAAGGGACCTCTATGCCTGGTTATGCTGAGTCCGAGCAGATCCTTGACCTGGGATGTGAGCACGTGGATCGCGGCGCCAGTCGTGAAGGCGCTCACCAATGTCTCGGACAGCAACGTGCACACGATCCCCAGCCGGAACACGTGCATCAGCAGCTGCAAACACACCAGTCACCATCTGCTACACTCTTGTTTGTTGTACTTCAGTATGTTTACACAGTTCTGGGGCAACTACTTTCTAAGTGTTGTACATGTTGGATGCATTACATGCTAACAATTTTAGTTTTACAATGAATTGAGACACCGATTTTTGGTGGAAACAATTTTGCACCAACGTGTTCAATGCTTCATATGCACAACTGAAGTTCTGCTTTATTATTATTGGCAGCATATCTTTGTGCAAAGGCGTTGTTCATTTGGTTGTGCCATTGAGAATAAGGTAACTGCGATCCCACAAGTTTGTAATTTGTGGGTATAACCCCAAGACGTTTACCGTTGAAAACATACATGACGTAGAACTGCAGATGTGTACGTAAGGCAATCAAACAAGTTGGTGAAAAAATGTTTACGCCAAAAACCAGTAGTTCTATAAATTAACAACTGAAGTCCATTCTACTGTATGTATAGTAACTTTTGTCTTGCATTGTCACTAATATTGTCTAAATGTTAACAGTAAATGCCCAAATAACTGTCAAAATTTACAAGTTACAAGACACCAGTACTAACGCATCCACAACTAACCTTCGCCCAAGAGTCCGCGCCATGCACTTCCATCACTGACATTTAAAATGCATATAAGCTATTCACGGTAAATTTAACACAGTTATAACCCAGCCATTTTTTCCTATCAGCCATCTAGTAGCTCTACTTCCCTCGTTAATATAAACACAGAAGTGTGTATAATAAATTCTGTTAATTAAAAAAATTATAATAATCAATTGTAACCGTGTGAAGCCAAAATAATTATAATAATATTTAAAGATACTGACAAGACGCTTTTCAAAAGTGTTCACTTTACCGAGAACAACCGACACAACATATCGGCCCGTCAATCACATGTATTTTTACAGCTTGTACACAAATTGACTCATTCACAGAATGTATTCAAACTTTACGGAAATATGTATATAGGTATGTTATCTGTACTAAAACTAGAACAGCTGAAGACGTTTTTAGCCTACTTTTCAAAGGAAAAAATTAACTTATGAAAGCACACACCGTCTGTGTGTATGTGTGTGTCCCCATAAGAACTTCTGAACCAGAGGACTGAAGTTCAACAAACTTAGTACACATGTAGTTCTTAGTAAGCTATGTTAATAATTTCAAAATGGTGGCCATTTTTCCATTTTTCTATCACACTAGATATCAAAAGAACGATATTTTAGAATTTCATCAAATTTGTAACACATAAAGAACTTAGCACGATTAACTGATTTCCATGAATTTCGTTCATGCATAGGCCTACATAGTTTCGAAATGGCAGCAATTTTTATAACAATATATATTATCTAAGGAAACTTTTCATAGAATTTAATGAAACCCGGTATAAATACACAACATACTAAGCTGACTTTACTTCTGTGTTTCTCGATTATACTATGTTTATGTTTTCAAAATAGCGACCATGTATGTATTTTTAGCAAAATATGATATATAGGCCAATATCCTAAGCGAATATTTGTCAGATTTTCATCAAACTTGGTACACAAATATTGCGTATATTTAAATAGATAGGAAAAATTTTATGTGTGTGTGTATATATATATATATATATATATATATATATATATATATATATATATATATATATATATATATAATGTGGTGTATATTAAACACAGTGAAAAATTAGGACGGATAAATGGCGAACAAAAAAATTTCTTTTCAAAATTAATTCACCACACTTAGAAGACCAAAAATTACGAAATACACCCTAAATATGTGCTGATTTGATTCTCTTGCATGAAAGCCTCCAATCAGTGTGTCACAAAGAAAGAGGTTCCATGTCGCATTTCCCAGGGGCGTGATTACGAATTTAGAGCATTGTGATATGATAGCAAATTGTATTTTGGAACATATTTCACATAATCATAACTAGCTACTCTGCTTTTGGTGAAAATATTTCTGCACTTGCTGGTTTCAAAGTCTTACATGCACATCTGCAGCTCCCCTTAATGTTCACTGATTGGATATTTTTAATTATCACACGTATGGGGTTCTGCCCCAAATCACAGACGTGAGATGACCCAATAGCCTTATTCTGATTGGAAAAGTCAAAATGAAAGACGTCTCTGCACAAAGGCACACTACCAATAGACATGCTGTCAATGTGCACCTAGTACATCCACGAGTTCATTGCGGAAATATTTTTGCACCATTTTTTTTTCGATGCATTACATACGTAGATCTACTCATCTGCAGATCTGCTTCACGGATACTTGCAGCGATTCTTTGTTTAGTAACGTCTTTCATTTGATTGCACCAATCAGAATGCGATTATTGTGACTCCGTGCGTCTGTGATTTTCAAGTATATCGTCAAGACAAGTGATAAATCGTCCAATCACTGACCATGAAACAGAACTGCAGATGTGCACGTAAGGCAATGAAACCAAATGTTGCAGAAATATTTTCGCCACAAAGTTGTGACTCTAGCACTACGGCGTAGAGTCAGCGTGGTAGAAGAAAAAGTTACCAAAAAATGTAGTCACTAATCATAACTGTTACCAAGACCTTTCTTGGTAATCGATTACAATCGAAAGTGAACGCAGTTCATCGTTACTGTGAGATAGAAGGTGCTGGTAATCTGCTGACAGGTACCTGGTAGATGCCGACCATGAAGGTGACAGCTGTGGCGACCTCTACAGGCGTGTAGGACGGCCTCGGCTGCCAGGAGGTGCCGTTGATGTCCTCGAACGACACCAGGTTATCATCGTCGTCGTCATCAAAGCTGTGCGCCGCCACAATCTTACCCGTCAGCAGGCACACCACTGCGAACGTTCCTACGAGAAATAACACACACAAACAATGACGTCAACTACTATAACGGCTGCTGCACGGGCTTTCTCTGGCATCAGTTGTCATTTAGTACACGAGGAAGACTCCATATCCTGGTCAGCGCGGAGAATGAGATAACACACATGTAGGAGGACATTTCCTAGATTTGCTGATTTAAGTTTACTTACTTGTAACCAATTTTTGTGACAAATTTGTAATACACAGCCATAAGTGACAAAAGAATTACTAAACAAAATTTTTTAAGCTCAGTTGAGCTAACTTTTATGTCTATTTACTTATGGAAGTCTGATGGAAATACATATGTATCTCCAACTACGATTACACACATAAAAGAGTAAATACCGTATATGTAAACAAATAATACCTTAAAATAACCGTTTACACATTCTCTAATTAATACTTAGCTTTATTTTTAAATATGTAACCTAGAATTTATGTCATGGAGAAATTTAATCAAACTTCTTTGACAAGTGGGCTTTACGCCTCGTTGACGGCAAGGTCATCATATATGTCGACACACAAGCTGAAACAATGACAGGGGCAAGGAAATTATTCGGGTATGGCATTTGTCAAGAAGACATCCTACCATTACTCAAGAGCAATTCCAGGAAACCATGGAAAAACTGAAATCAGGACGGTCGGAACCGGGGATGTAACCCGGGTCCTCACGAATGCGAGTCCAGCGCGTTACCGTTGCGTTATCTCGCTCGGTTCCACACAGCAGTGAGTATCTTTTCAAGATCATCTTATCGTGAGTATTAATTGAAAATATTATTGTATTTTGACGACAGACATTCATTTGAATATGTTGAAATATATAGACTACAGTATGTTTCTTGCTTACAATCAAGTTAAGGGGTATGGAAAGGTAAGATTTCGAGCGTGTGACTGGAATATTTAATTTCGATTAAATCTATACTACTTATAATTCGGTGGGATTTTTTTTGCCGAATAGATATTCTATTAGCGGACGTTTTTTTATATATCACTGTCTGGTAGTATGCTTTGCTTTCGAGTAAAAAATCAAAAACTGTATTTAGAAAAGAAAGGATTGGAACTACAAAATCCATAAAAAAATAAAATTGTAATTTTTGTACTTTTTAATACGATAATATCTAGAACTCCATAGTAACCTAATTTTTAAAAAAATATTCCCATTTTGGTTTTACAGTAATTTTACTCGCCGAAAATTTCTGCACGAGAGGTGTACGGATTTTTAAATTATTTTAAAATTAAAACGCGAATGTTTTTGAAATTCTGTTATTATAGAGTCCTGGATATTATTGTACTTAACATTATAAAAATTACAGTTTTCCATTTTTATGGGTTTTATGGTTTCAATCCCTTATTTTTTCTAAATACCGTTTTTAATTTTTTTATTCGGAAGCAAATCATACTACCATCCATTGCTATATAACTAAACGTCCGCTAAAAAAATATCTACTCAACAAAATATCCCCACCCAATTATGACGAGTAGTTCAGATTTTATCGACGATAGAGTATTCCATTCTTTTGCTCGACGTCTACCTATCCATTCCCTTAAGGAAACATTTAAATTGGCTGATACAAAAATAATAATAAGTTCTTCAGAATTGCTTATTTTACCGTGAACAACCTTCACAAACATTGGTTATCTGTACTAAACACTGACATAATCTCGTTTTCATTCTAAGATTGTCAATTTAAGCTCATTCTAAAACTACATGCAATAACTTCCCAAATTAATTTTTTACTTAAGAACCCGTGCCACTAAGCATGCTGGATATTTTCCTTCCTTCTTGATTTAAAATTAGGCAATATTTACTTTGAAATATTTCAATAGGGACCCAGTTAATTACATTACCTTTCATTGCGCAAATTATATTCGTAATTTTAAAGCATATTTATGAAATAATTAAGCTAATTACGAATTTAAGAAAATAATTATCCCTCACCTTGTAATAAAGATAAAACAACTCCTAGTACCAATTTATTCCGTAAAAACGCACCTAATTGTAAGCTGCAATGTTTCTTTTAAGAGGAGTCCTCGACTGGCGCATGGACGGTGTGTCACGCATATATTTTTTTTACGCGAAACCGCTTAACTTATTCATATTATGTTTATCTACGAAAAGAACACACATTTTAAACTATGCTTCTATGATTCCAAATATTCAGCACGCTTGTTAGGAACATTATTTTCGGGCTTATCAAAATGGCTAAAAATCAAAATATTACCTGAATTCGTAAAGTGCAAAGCGAGAGGCATGCGTTGGTAATCACTTCACACTATTCCAAAATAAAATGTTATGGTGACCGCTTAAAGTCCTGTAGGAAAAAGACTACAAGGTAAACTTTGCACACCAGTTAGGCGCGCTGCGAATAGAGGCGATATGCTTCTCGTCAAGCGTGGGACAATGGCTCTTATCAGTACGCTGTTCCAACGCGTCAAATGTGGAAATTCAACACCGGAGAAGACTCCTCTTAGGCCTAAGAGACATTGCCGATAATTCGTCACACTGTTAATTTATTAAACGAAACTTGATAATTTTAACAAAAGATATGACAAAGCCTCTTAAGGGCGCGGTCTACCGCAATTTTCATCATCAATATTTTATTTTTTATTTGTAACAAATATTTTTTTCTTATTTTAGACACAAAATGTGACTAAATTTGGCTCTTATGAAATTTTTTTATCTGCAATAGTTTTCGCGTAATGGCTTGTTAAAGTCATATTTTGCATGTTTCCGTTTTAACGACCACACTAAAACCAACTGATATATCAAACTGAAAAAATCGCAGTGGATAAAGACATTGCAGGCTACAATGGCATGCTCATAAAATTAAAGAATAAAAATTATTTGAATTTAAAAAAAATGCTGAAACTAAAAATATAAATTAAAAAAATTCAATAATTTTTTAAAAATACAAATAATTTTTATTATTTAATTTTATGAGCATGACATTGTAGCCTGTAATGTATTTATCCACTGCGATTTTTTTTTCAGTTTGATATATCAGTTGGTTTTAGTGTGGTCGTTAAAATGGAAACATGCAAAATATGACTTTAACAAGCAATTACGCGAAAACTATGAGAGATAAAAAATTTCATAACAGCCAAATTTAGTCACATTTTGTGTCTAAAATAAGAAAAAAATATGTGGTACAAATAAAATAATGATGATGAAAATTGCGGTAGCCGCGCCTTTAAGGGCGTCGCCTACTACGCGCTTCAAATGCGTTGCAGCGTGTTCGTAAAAACATTTTGTTTACGAAACTATTCCGCTTGTGCTCGCTGTGCCAATGTACGAAAATAAAACGCATTTCAAACAAGAACGGAATGTGACTTTTATGACACCTTGCACATTAAAAACACTGTTTCGAAGATCTACGGCCTTTTCAGACTATGGATCTTCAATGTGTACTAACCGGATTGTACGTGAAACTCAGATAGAAACGTACAATCTACTTTTCTACAGACTTTCCACTAGTATTATGTGATCACCACTTAAAGGCACATAGTAAAAACTGATCGGCGGGCATCTTGCACGCTAGTACATCGCTCGTTACGACGCGGCATTTGATGAGCACTTCAAGGTCGCTCTTATAACTCCGTCTTTTCTAAGCCTCCATCGCGCCCTTAAGGGCGTTCAAGTGAAATACAATCGTAATTTTATATTTTGATGAAATATTGTTAATTTTGTAGACGATACTTGTGAGTGCAGTTTCCTCTTACGAAACAATTTTAGCTGGCGTAGTTTTCTCATGATGATGCGTCAACGTCAAAATTTGCATGTTCTGCTGCCATGAAAATAATGAAAACCAACTCACCAACTTAAACAAAATAATTCACTGCGAACTTACATCCTATGAGCTATGCAATGAAACATTTAAAACAAAAATACAGAAATAAAAAGTTGCAAATTCAGCAAATTAAAAATACAAAAACATTTCACGGAAATTTTTCAGTTGTTTTATTTCGCAGCCCATGATATGTCACAAGTACCGCCTACATGGCCGCTTCATTTTGTATTTCTCTATCTCTGAGACGTTGTCCCCACATCTAATGACATTGCGTCAAAAATACATTAAACCCCATTACTTACATACAATTTACAAAAATTAATTTAGAAGTATTCAGGCATCTGTGCATAATAAACTTGCGTTATACAGAGTAAACGAACATTAACATAGTTTTACAACATTGTATATGTAAATTTCTAATAATTATTTAAGTCATAGAAATATAGATTCTAACACAAACAAGAGTAGTTGTTACAATGTAGTAGATTTAAATAAAAAAATACCGCCTAACTTAAATGTTGTAGGCTTACAGCTTGAAGTCCTGTGTATGTAGTTTAGTTAGTTTTTTTTTTAATTCGTAAAACGAATCAGGTGTCGTAAAACCGTCACATAGCCTAGATGTATTGAAAATTGATCTTTTTTTTCTGTGTGTCATAATATTTTTAAAGCAAATAATATATGTAATTCTGGCCGTTAATCAATGTAAAAAAAAATCTTATGTCAATAAATGGCAAAAATTAAATATCTAAGCTACATGTAAAAACAATTTTTGCAACATCTACGTGGCTGTTTTATTATATTCACTCCCACCTTAGGAAATAATGATTTCGAAAATTGCATAAATAGTACACCGTGGTATTAACCAATGACGGCTAGATCGGTTTGTGATATAACTATTCAGAAATAATATTCTAACAGTGTTGAGCTAAACTTACCCATTGAGACGTGCCTCGACGTCCCAAAAAGGAAGTACACCAACACGGGGAAGAATGCCATGTACAATCCAATGATAGGCGGTACATTTCCCAGCAGTCCATACGCCATTCCTGAAACAGCAATACCTGAGTAGTTGCCAGAAACATATTTAAATACTCATGAAATGTAGGAGCGGCTTTATGTCGCATCTATAAATGGGTGTCTAATACGATAATAAATGTATGTCTATAATCACTCTTCAAAAGCACTATTTTAAATTTTTCAATGCACCTTCTAAAACAAACCTACTTTTGGTACAAATATGGACAGTAGTACAGTCAAATAAGACGAGGTATTTATATATGTCATACAGGACACGGCTTCCCAGTAGGTTTTTTCAGAGCATTCCAGTTTCTCCTGATCCTACATTTCGCCATTGTTCCAACTCACCTTATGAAATCCTAACCAACGTATCAACAACAGCAGTCAAGGCCCTGACTTTATGCGCTGACCACATTTTCTCGTTCCACTTTTATTTCTACTTTTGGTTATGTTTGTATATTTGTTAAGAACAAATTTTATCAAATTAATTGTCCCCCTTGTTGGTAAATATGTTCAGTTAAACAAAATGTTAAACTAGAATATGACTGTTAGTGGTAATTGGCTTTCTGTTATGAGAATAACGTAAAAGACTGTAAAATCCTGCGTTTATTGGATTTGTGTAATACATAAAGTCGAGAGTCCTCTTCAAAAAAAAATTTCTGTGAAACAACGAAATTTCAAAGATTTGTTTTCGCGTTAGAGCCTTCCATATTGTATCTGAAACTTCATCTCAGTTAACATTAAGTTTGTGAAAATTAATGCAAAATGTTTACAAGTGAAAAAATCATCTTATTATATCTCTCAGAAGTAAATGTTCATAATCACTTTGCTCAACTTGCTTGACGTCATAAAACTCAATAACTCATCGGACTAAACGAGCCAAGTGCAGGAACCTGTTTTTCAGCTCCCGTACTCAGTGGGAAGTTAAACTGACACTTGCCAAAAACAGTACAGGTGCCATAAATCAACTGTTTCACTTCACACTCAACAGATAAATACATTACTTAAATCTATCTTCTGAATGATGCAAGCAGCATAATATTATAAATGGTAATTTTAGTCGGCTGCCTGCCAACGTATACTCGAAGCAATTTCAAATTATTACATACTAAATACAGAAATAAATATTTTTTTTCGTTTAATATTTCTGCTATAACGGTGTCATAAATATATGCATTAGTTTCTTACTTCCCACTCTTAAATGGTTTAAGCTTCTCAGTTGATGGATTGCATAATGACATAAATCACTTGTAATTAGCAGTGTCTCCGGGGTATATTCAATGCATACAAATTCAAAGTAGGCCCAAACCTGCGTCATACATACTCTCTCGAAGGAAATAAGTAGTTCTTATTAGATGGCAACTTTCATATCTTAGGAACAAGTCGTAGTAAAATAAATCCAGACCCAATTATAAATAACAAGAAATATCGTAGATGTTTGCTCGATCACGCAACGTAGTAAACAATTTTGGCTCTGGCTATAGGAAAATGTCAATATTAAACGAATTAATTTTTATATAAGAAGTTGGCAGCTACAAAACAAATGACCGCGCTCTAATAATGTCCTAACAGAAATACTAGAAAGTAATAATGTTATAAAAAACTTCGCTGCTTAACATTCCGGACACTTAAAATATAAATAATTTCCTTGCTACTAAAAAAGGCACGTGCCCTTCACTGAATTATAAAAATAAATCTTGACAGTGTCGTGAAAAATTGACAATAATACCAACTGATTCATTTCCTAAAAAAGCCACCTGTGCCACCAGTACAGTGCTGAAATGTTAACAATTTTTGTAAAATGAATAAGAATAGGAAAGTTAATTGATTTCGTGGAAAAGCCGCTAGGGGCGATAGTAGTAATTTTGTAAGATAGTCCAGTATAGCAGCGATAAACTGAACTGAGTAACCTAAATAGGATGATTTTTCTCAATGAAGACAAACCGCAGGAGACGAATTCTGAGAGGATACAAAAATAAGGTCATGTGGATATATGGCCGGAAATACACGGTGTCTAGGCCAGAACATATGGAAAGGTACGATGTTAAGTGGACGACTGGAATACTCAATCGTCAATTATATATTAACTACTCATCAAAATTCTATGTGATTTTTTGCCTAGTAGGTACTTTATCAATGGACGTTTATTTATATAGCAATATGTAGAAGTATAGTTAACTTTCGAGTAAAAAACTAAGAACTGTTTTTAGAAAAATAAGGGCTTACAACCACAAAATCTACAAAAATGGAAAACCTTAATTTTTGTAATTTTTAATATGATAATATCTAAGCCTATACATAATAAACGAATTTCAAAAATGCTCGCGTTTTCATTTGAAAATAACTTTACTAGCAGAAAATTTCTGCGCGAGAGGTTTAAGGATATTAAAATTAAAACGCTAATATTTTTGAAATTTGTTCGTTATAGAGGCCCAGATATTATCATTTTAAAAATTATAAAAATTACAGTTTTCCATTTTTTGTAGATTTTGTGGTTTCAAACCCTTATTTTTCTGAAAATACATATCAACAAACAGTGGACGACATCCTGTGAAGAGAACACGGTTAGACGAAGTGTTCCAAATGGCCTCCACGGCCTCTAAGCATGTGCGTACACGATGCAGCAATGACTGAAACACATGTTCAAGTGTGACATCCTGCAACCTATTGGCGTCACAGGTAGCATGGATGCGTTATTCCTGTGTTTGTACGTCTGGGATTGGGCTCCGCATACAATGACACATTTCAGGTGATCCCTCGGGTAGCCACTTTCCTGGTTTGTTCTTATGTGTGCACTGTCAAATATATTTTATCTCCACCACCTTCAAGTGGTTGTACCTCCCTTGAAACTCATTTCTCATTTACGGTCAAACACACACATATATATATATATATATATATATATATATATATATACATATATAATATATATACATACATGACAATTTTATTCTTATCCGCTCAGTAGAGACCTGAAAAATTCGCTTCTTCATTTTGGCACAAGCTATGATTCCAACAACTGTAAGTTTGTGTCACTTCCACAATTGGCCTTTGATTTATTTGACACCTTCTGAAAGTCTCTGAGCCAATAATGTCAATGTAAATAATACAGACCTATATCACTTTAACAGCAAGCAGCTAATGAGCAGCTGCTGTGTGCTGAACTTCACGAATATTCTTGCGGGATAGCCTACAGGTAAGTGAACCCAAGAATTTTTCCGGCCTCTACATCACAGTGATTGTCTCCTGCAGTTTGTGCCCATAGAACACAAGCACCCTGCGTAGACCGAGTACTATATCCCCGTTCTTCGCTCATGTAACTAAATAGCCAATCAGGGAACCAGACTGCAATGTTTGGAGGTTTGACGTCACAGATCTCAATGCGTTCATATAGACGTGACTTGCATGACGTCAAAGCTCCATTGTGGCCTGCTGAGTGTACTCGGTCTGTATAGGTTACTCTAGCACTACTGTACTGGTGGCGCTGGTGGTTATTTATGGAACTGAATCTGAAAATAAGTTAGCTATCCGTACATTGTTGACATATATGATAGAATTCAGATTAATAGGGTTCACACAATCATAAACCAGAGACTTAGGCCTAAACAGTAGAATTTAAAATAATTTCCATAGCAGCAGTAGGCAGTAGCAGTAGAATATTAAGATATGATTTATCGCTGGAAAACTTGACTGTTCGCAGGGTTTCAACGTACGTTCAGACTGGCTTTCGCTTGTGCGTAGAGCTGTTGCCCTATTTGACTGAGCCAATAAGAATCCCGCTGTTGTAATATTTCATGCGTATTATTAGGGAAATAAATAATTCGCGAGTTCAATGACCGACATGCTCGAGCCCGTCCATTCTTTCACTGTCCACTGTTCCAGTGAGTAGCAGTTAATGGACAGATGGTCGGAGCTTGTGTACAAATAAGAAAATTGATTCTAACACGCATGTCACTGAACTCACGAAATATTCTTTTCCCTACCTATCACTGATATTCAGACAGCTACATTGTGTCAGACGTATGTCACCCAAACACACATGTCGCAAGAAACCACCGTGTTTTCAAGGATATCTTGGCACAAACATTTTTCGCGATATGACACCATATCTAATAATATTGTATACGCTTAGATTTCAACAAACGTAGTGGGAAAGTGTTATTACATTCTTCTGCTCAAATCTCAGCGCTATCTTAAGGTTTCTGCATGTGTAAAACGCTTATAGGTCGCAGTCTACCTACGCGTTAGAGGCTCAGAAGTGCGGAGCTATAAGGGCGACCTAGAAGCGCGCATCAAAACCCGCATCGCCACAAGCCAAGCGCTATACTAATGTACAGTACATGATGCCCGCCGATACATTTTTACTACGGGATTTTAAGCAATGACTGTTTAATTTTATTAGTGGAAAATCTGCAGCAAAGTTCAGTGCACGTATCCATGTGAGGTTCGCATACATCTGGTTAGTATATTTGAAGAATGGCAGTCTGAAATGTAAATTTTTTTCTACGTTGTAATGCTTGAACTGCGTTTTTAATTTAATGGTGTCTAAAAAATTACATTCTGTTCTAATTTGAAGTGATTTTTTTTTCTTTTAGTACATCGGCACAATGAGCACATCTGGAATAGTTTCATTAAAAAACGTATTTACGAACACACTGCAAAAGTGCTTGAAGCGCTTAGTATGCGGAGTTCTTAAAAGCCCATGTCCCTAATCATGCTGAATTTTTCTCTGTTCCTTACTCACTCCAAATTTGGCCACATATATCTGAAAATATTTCAATAGGGTCTTAGTTAATTATATTACGTTTCATTACGCAAATTGTGTGTGACGTATGAAAGCGCAGTTATGAAATTATTAATCCAATTCAAAATTTGATTTAAAATTACCTCTTGACATGTAACTAAGTTAAAATAACTACTAGTACTAGTTTAGCCCATAAATACGCACATTACCTTAAAATGTAATGTTTCTATTAGGATACAATGAAAATAATTCTTCAAACCTTTAATTAATTAAGTGATAATAGGAAATTTAAAAAAAGGCGACAGCCTCGAAAGGCGCTTGACGAAAAATTTTTATCGTTTTAAAAATTGTCATGTTTGTACGAGATCTGGTTTGTTTGGAGACATATGTTATGACTATTTTTTCACTGCAATGGAGATTTTTTTAGCTTTCTTACTTTTTATATAACGACATGGCAAAGTCCAAATATGCATAAAACTGTTTTATGCTTTACGGAAAAAAAAGTGACTTACTGAACTGAAAAAATTCACACTGAATATCGAAGTTGCAGACTACAAAGTCTCCCATACAAACACCGAAAAATTTGAATAAATTTTATATTTAAACAAATTCTGAAACTTTAAATTAAAATTTAAAAATTACAAGATTTATTTTTCAATATTTTAAAATATATATTTTTGTATAGGAGACCTTGTAGCCTACAACTTAGCTACTCAGTATGAAGTTTTTTCAGTTCGGTAAGTCACTTGGTTTTCCTGTAAAGCACAAGAAAGTTTTATGAATATTTGGACTTCCACATGCCATTATATAAAAACTAGGAAAGCTAAAAAATTTTCATTGGAGTAAAAATAGTCACACTCTATGTCTATAAAACAAACCCTATCTCGTAAAAATATAAACATTTTTAAAACAATAAAAAATTTCCGTCAAGTGCCTCCTTCATCAGTGATTCCTCTAAGTGTAAGGGAGAAAATGTGAGACAAGGATGACCTTGAGGTATGTTCATGATGGCGACGGTGAAGCCAGACACCAGGTCCCCGAGTGTGTCGTCTCTCCAATGGTAGTGCTTCATCCACGTGAACACAGGAACCATCTGTAGTATCGTTTCTCGAGGTCGCCATGTCGGGCAGTAGTTGCAGATTGTCGTCAAGACTGGAACAAGCAAGACAACGTGAAGATCACTACCTTGTCATGACTACAACAATGTAACATGTGAAGATGAACAAAAAAAAAACACAGCGTGTTCCTGTTTCGGCCAGGGTCAGAGTGTGTGTGAAATAATGCCGGGGTGAATGATTGGTCGGCTGTTAGACTACCAAAACAAGCCTGACACCTATATAGCCCGAAATATGGGTGAAATGAGATGACTGTGGAGCAGCGACGGGATGAGAAAGGCGGGGAGAACGGGAGTTCCCCGAGAAAATCAACCGATCTACGACAACGTCTGCCACGTTTCTCACATGCGAAAAATACGGGTCCGAACCCGCGGTGATCGAACCCGGATCTTCTAGGTAGGAGGCCAGACAAAGGACTCTTCGACAACCAACATAAAGATTAAACATTTCTATTGTAAATGGCTAGTGAGTGGGTAGGAGTGATTTAAAATATTTTGGTCAGAGCTCAACACAGAGGTTTTCCAAATTGGTGAGGTGTTATATTATTGGAATTTGGAGGTGAAAACTCTCTAGATTTCGGGAAAATTAAACATCTCCCGGTCTTTTTAAAATTCAGTTTAAGATCTCTAGGTGAAACTTTCAACTTTCAATGGCACTTTGTACCTCCAATCCACACGGTACTTCTCACCGTAGAGAAATATTTTCTACTTCACATTGTGCTACAGAGAATACAATTTTCCTGAAATGATTGTATCCAAATGACTACAAGTTTACTTCTGAAAATCAAGTTCTCTGTTTCTTACAAAACATTTAATGTACAAAGTTGCTTTGGCAAATGACACATGACTTCCAAACTTTTTTTTTATATAAAAATCAGCAACTATTGTATCTCTAATTTGAATTTGCTCTGCATGGAAACGAGCGTGGTGCTCAAGCCCGGCGATGTTTTGAAGTATTTTCCTACCTCAGGTCTTAGATCTTACACTCTCATAAATTTAAGTAATGGTACCTGCTGTCGTACTCACCGGCCTTGCTTTCTGCTGAAGTGATCCCAGTGGCAATACGTGAGCATTCAGAGACTTTAAGAAGTGGCGCTAAACCCCCGAGTATCTGAGGAATGTGGTAGTAGATAAATTTGCAATAGAAGAGTGACGTGGCAAAATACTTGCAAAAGGAAAGCGGAGAGAGAGAGAGACGGATAGAGGAAGATAAAGTAATCAATAATCCATACTTCCCGCAAGTGACAATTCTTAATCGGCGGCAGCCGATGGAACATCAAACGTGTCGATAGTAGTAAGAGCATTAGATGTGACACGATTGAAAATATATCAGCTACGACTCGAACATACAAGAACATTAAGATAGAATTAGGCTGCGGTGGGTGAATTCCCTGTTATCTGGAATGTAAGAGTGTGTGAATATGGGCGTGTGTGTATAAAAAGTTAATGAATATATATATATATACATAATCTCATTCCCCTAATGTGTATTAGAAAATTATGCTAAAATGCAAACCAAAGCATCTACAGGCTAAGAGGAAATTGAAATTCTGTAACAAAATGTTAACAAATGTCATTTAAGTAATTTAAATACTGAGATTATGTTATACCGCAGATTTTCATATTTGTCTAAGCAAAAATTTGCTTGGCTACGAAGACGAAAGGAATTGGCTTGTCGATACCAATTCGGTACGCCTTCGATATATGCAACATTTTTCGCACGCGTGTATGAACGGTTGCAGTCTAACGGCGTTGTTTTATGTATAACATAAATTTTTTATTTGTCGTCTCCGGCGTAAAATTTTGCACAGAACATAATTTATAATGTTGACAATATCGTAAAGTCAGCAACATATCTGGAATGGTTACTTTTTAGAATAAAATACCACTAAACACTATTTCACAGTTTATTCACCAGTTATTTAATTGTACGTACACACACACAAACACCAACACACACACATATACACACACACACACACACATATATATATATATATATATGCATTGTCAATTAATGTTAATGAACCACTGTATAACATTCTCCAATTTAATTCAATTAAAATAAATATTTACCCAATTTCTTTTTTCAAACAGGTTACTCAGTTAACTAATAAAACTGGAAAAGTTTGGGAATATTCCAAGAATTAACAAGTTCTTTAATCTACTAGATAACCTAAGTTGGTAGTCAATAAAATACTGCTGTGTACTGTAAGTGCAAAGCCATGTAAAGCCCTTGGCAATTACTTAAATCGCCTTCTTCTGTTAATTTTATTGGTTCATAATTTTAAAAATAACGCCTGTAGGTATATAAGTATAAAGTTAAACCAACTTATTTTCTTACAATATGTAACAGTTCGAGTATTTCACAGCTCTTGTCGCTTCTAGAACGCATTTACTATGTTAGGACCTACACTTAAAGCCCTAGCTCAATGAGTGTGCAGCTAACACCCAAATTATTTAAGTGCTGACGTTATCACGAGGTGTAATTAATAGGATCGTAAACTTTCAAGAGGGCTACAAGATATGATATCGAATGTGCTCGGGCCGCGGTCTTCGAGGGGTCAGACCTCTCGTCTCCCACCAAGGCGATCCGGGTTCGATTCCCGGCGGGATGGGTCCCCGGATTTTCGCATGTAGGAATCGTGCCGGACGATGCCACTGGTCGGCAGGTTTTCTCGGGGATCTCACGTTTCTCCCGCCCATTCATTCCGGCGCCGCTCCATACTCACATCATATCACCACTCACCAGCACTGAAGACCTCGATGTTAAGCGCTGACTAAAACTTTCTTCACTCACCTACTCACTCGAACATGCTCCCGACACGCAACTTTCCACTAATAGTTAGCCTACATATAAATTCGGTCTCAAACATGAAACTTCTGAATGCTATGACGTGTTGGCACGGGTTTATTGGTCACATAATAATACTCATATTAATAAGTGACAGTAAGATATAAATTCATTTAAAAAATGTTAGAAGGACTCTTAACAGTATAGTCACCGTGAACATATTTTAATTTCACCTTAAATAATTATTATTCTGTAGGACAACAAAACATAAAAACAAGTATATTTCGTGTTGATTTGAATGCGTTGATCACCAATAATCGAGAAAGCTTATTTAAGTTTAATTGTTTCAATAAGAGTACAGTAAAATATGTTAAAGTATAATAATCTTACAAGTGTGTTGTAAACAAAACCGTTATGACTTATTAATACAGGAACACTTACGCTTTCTGCCTGGTTTGTTGTAGTCGTAGACTTTGTTCAACTCCTCTTGCTCGTATATTGGCCTCTCGATTTTAAACGTACAGTAGGGATCTGCAACACTGCACAACCAAATCACTGAAGAGAGGAGTAGTGATAAAAGTGAAGTGTAACTATAATATAACAATTATTAATGTTAAAAAGGTCAAGGTACATTTTGTAACAAAACAAGTGTTCCACCAAACATTTCAAAGCAGCTGTTAACTCTAAATAGATCGGTTTAGTTGGCGTATTTTCGTGAAATAACTTAAGGAAAATCACTCCAAAAGAATGAGTTAGAAAGAGATTTTAGTGATCGCTAAACAGCGTTGTCCCAAGCGCTCGAGATCATATATTAGACTCTAGTAATTATAGTAATGTAAACCGGCGTTACTTAGGCTACTTTGACCTATTCAAAATATTAGTTTCGGGGTAATTTAGTGAATACATAAATAACTGGGCCAGAGTGATTTTAAAAATCCCTTTGATTCATCTAGTAAGCGTTTGAAACTTTCTTCGATACATGGTATAAATACAAACATTTTGAGTACATTAAAGTTACCCCATAAGGTAAATTAAACCCCGGTTTACGGTAAGATTAATTCTACTAGAGGTTGGGAGCTCAATGTTATTAGTTAAAGGGATAATTTTCGCCGCTAGATGCGCTGGTACTGTATTGGTAAAGAAGCTTAATAAGGTGTCGTCATGTCCGGTTTGAAAGCTTTCCTAATGGCAAAAGTTAAATTATTATTATTAAAGTTAAAAGCTGTTCCATTTTGGATCTTCAGTAAAAAATTTTTAACAAGTTAGTTTTCTCTGCGTCTAACCTACATAACATTAATTGTATTTCCATCTCTCATATTAAAGCGCCCTTGCCGACTTCAGCGCAATCATCGGCGAAAATTACCTCTTATCAAACTCGCCCTTGGGAAATTCAAATATGTTGCTAACCCATAGTATAATCAACCTTAGTTGAAACAGCGGCGAAATACGCGATCGAAGAAACGGGAGTACACCGAAAGAAACCCGCCGGCCAGTGGCCACGTTTCCCACTTGCAAATATACGTGAACCAAACAATTTGTTTTCCTGTAAGTTGATACTGATTCTCTCAAGAGACTACACGCATTAGATAAGCTATTTATAAGCCCTGTTAAATATCTGAAAGCAGTATCGACCGCTGCATTATCTCGAAACGCAACATGTAAAGCTATTGTACAGGCCTAAACTGAAATTATTTAAGTGTTTTCAAATTAATTATAGATTATATTATCTAAACATGCTAACCAGCTTCATAGCGGACGGTGTCATTATAGCCATTGAATGTCAATAATAATTAATCTGAATTTTTTTTAAATTGCCCAAATTGTAGAAATGAAAATAATAAATCCCATTAAGTAAAAGAAAGCACAGCACCATTATGTATGATATTCTTAAATGTTTGTTTTAATAAGAGCTTACAATAAGAATGTATTGGTTTGTGGCTTGCAGTTCACTAAAATCTTCTTTAATAGACTTAAGGTGTTTGTATTTGTCGAGTAAAGATCGTGACTAGACGACACTTGTAAGGAGAATAAATTATATAAAATATTTATTTTATCTTTACACTCCACAGATAATTTTACTTTATTTCTGCGAGTTTTTCGATTGTAGCAAAGTATCAAACCTAAGATTTTTTGACCTAAGTAAAGTTCCATTGTTTTTTTTTTTTTCATCTGTGATTAGTAACAGTTTTTTAATTGCTTTTGGGTTCTTAACTTTTGTTGCTATTTGAACAGGCTTTGATGTTCTTAAGATATTTAATACAAATAACATTACATTACTGTATAATACATGCGGCTCATAATTATTATGCAATATTTTTATTTTATTTTGTCAACATATGCGTCTTTCAGCACAGGTAGATTATTATATGGAAGTAAATAATGAATGAAAGCTTATACTTGCACCATAAAGATGTACAGACAGTAACGGACACGTAGTTCGTGTTCAAGAATATCGGTTTCGTTGTATGTATACAACACTGTGTGCAGTTGAAACACTCTGCGTAAATCTCAGTGCTGGAGCCCTTAATATTTCTGACATGAAAGGAAAACTGGGATCGGTCGAAAGGGATTAGAAAAAAAATTATGTATATAATGATAGCAGTACACACTAGTTACATTAATGTGCGTACTATATGTTGTTAAATACGAAACTTGCACGCATATCAGTAACGAATATTTTTTCCTTCACACTTCACGTAATAGACGACTGCCTGTTCCGGCCTTACATTTCATCTTACATGGTCGTCCAACGTTTCTTCTACCTATTGGAGTGTAATACGTAATGTATTACACCTATTGTTCATATTTTATCCTAACGTAATTTTTCCATTGGATTTTATCTTTCAGTGAAAATGTAAGCAAGTCTTTTCTGATGTCTTCATTACTTTACTTGCCCAGTCTATTGCATCCTTTAACTTTGCGCAGAAATTACATCTCCATTGCCTTAATTCTGAATTTATTTATGTGATACTGTATCCAGATTTCGTAACCATATATGGGTACTGCCATTATTTTACGATAACATGTTGTTCTCACGTTCGGGGGGAATTTGGTTTGATGTCGGGCTCCGACCATCCTAATTTTGTTTTTTCACCATTTTCCGAAATCGCCCAAGTAAATGCTGGGACGGTTCCTAACGAAGGCCATGGCCGACTACTCTCCCGGGTCTTGTCATTGTACCAAGTTGTGTGTCGACGAGACGTAACGCCCACTTACACTACATTACCCTGCCATTGTTTAATTACATTTTATAAATATTTTGAATTTGTTCCTAACGTCCGATAAGTCGTTCCGTAAACGTGTTGGAATGCATAAGATCCAATAATAATTTATATCACATCCCAGAATGTTAACATGTAACATAGGATCTATCGGTTGGTAGTTTGTGCATATACCTGTTCTAATTGTATTTTTTTTCCCTACGTATCATAAATGTTTCTGCCTTTTGCGTTTTAAATTGTCGTAATATAGTTTTAACACACCAGATTTAAATAGTGAAGCGTTCTTTGAATATCGTCTTCATTTCAATAACTGGTTATCTACGGGGTGCAAATTATCAAGATACTTTCTATGTACTTGTGTGCGATTTAATTTGATGCCCTGTATGTGTGTATGCATATATATAGGAGTGATTCTTAATTAAACCGACACCTAATGGGAAATGATTCCTGACAACAAAATATGACGAAAACGTATCGGTGACTTACGGCCTAAGAGAGGTACGCATCCTTGAAGTAAGATGTTCGGAAATGCTTTTGTGTACGTAAATTATAAAATATATTATATTAAGGGCCAATTTTTCTGATAAAATTTATGTAAACGTAGGTGTTAAAGCGCTTATTTGTTGCATTTTGTAAAATCACAATTTTGACATTACGCAACTCAGTAGAGGCATCATTGTAATTGTTTGAAAAGCGGCAACTGTTCATTTTAATAATCATTTTTGATCGTTTATGAAAGGAAAGGTTGGCAGGAACAAATGAAAGGTTGGCAGGAACAAATGATAGGTCGCCTTTGCGTGACACTCTTAAAGCATTGGTTCTCGTTGAAATTAGTTTTGTAGTATTTTCAAACGTTCATCAATAACGCCTGTCGCTATGCAACCTGTGGTTCGTACCTTAAATGGTTTATCAAATTTACAGTATATGTTCGTAGTACTGATATTATTTCACAGTTGTCACTCGGTGAATGTGTGACCATCGACCCCGCTTTCAATGACTAAGTGCCAACTGAACGATGACACAGAGCACTGCCCCGTGTGCTAGATAAACCATCAGGAATCACTTTCCAAATGGTGTCGGTCTAAAGAATCACCTAGCATAAAATGTTGGTAAAAAGTAAAAAACCTAGACTTGGGAATGATGTGTATGAAATTTCCTTTTTATGGTGGTGATTTTAAATAGACATTTAAATTTCATATTTATAATACATGTATAAATATATTTATAAGTTTTATATAACTTTGAGTGTATTATTTTCTTCACTATACCCCTCAGCATATTTATATTCAAACGATCAGAAAGCTTTTTTTTAGAATATGTGTGTGTAATACGGCATCTATGCTGAAAAATCATCATCTGCCTGTGAACTGACTCACAATAAATACATTATACGCAAATTTCATCATATCCTACATCCATCTATAAACTATAATGACGTTAAATGTCTTCTTCAGCCTTTTGTCAAGTATTTTGTATTAACCTTGTAGCCTACATTCAGGATGCTTACACCACAATAATTTTCCAGTTTTTTTATATAACAACATTATTTTCTTAATTTTTTAAACAAAAAATATAAAAACCAGTATCGAAGCCACGACCGCTGCCTCAAAAGCAGTGGCAGAGCATCGCTCCTCTCCGCTTTTCCGCCATTAAACCACTGTTTTCACAGAACCAATGATTTACAAATAATAGCAAAGTATGCCTATAATAGCTATTGCAATCGACTGTGTTTATAAAATCGTGTTTGTTGCCAGTTAGTGTACGCTTAGATCCAGAAGTATTTCCGAATCCTAAATGTCCATCTTCTAATTGTTTGTAAATGGTAACTAAGTATACTTAAAAACGTAGGACCATGTATGCTTAACATAATTGGTTTTGAGTCAATTAACATGGTTCTATATTTTCAAAATCACCGCCTGCCAAATGTCAACTCCCTAAGCCTAATAGATAATCAATGACAGCAAACTGTGCTTGTGTTACAAATAGCGACAATCTTTGCATGCAAAATAAGTTTAATGCTAATTGGTAGGGAACGGCATGGTTGCGAACATTTATTGTCAGCCAAATTTAAACGCCCTAGCCCAAAAGGTTCGCAAATAACTGCCAACTAAGCATAAGAAAAAATAATAATTGCTTCCATCACTACTTATAAAATTGGCTTTCCGCAAATTGGTACCGTACGCAACAATGTGATTGATGCAGTACATATCGTCCGCTTGCAAAACTCACCTTTCTAGGATAAAAGTATTGCAAATGGGGCCAAATTAGCATTAAATTGAAATGGCGGCAAACTGAGCTTAAAATAGCAATGAAGGTCCATTTTTTTTTTCAATTAAATTTGCTTTCCTACCTACAGGTTAGTTTAATTATTTACCTTAGTGAAGAAATGTAATTTAAAAAAAAAGACACTTTAAAGATATTCAGAAATCGTATCAAAAGTCACGGTTTCGCATGAAGGTCGGGAGCAATTTAAATAAGACATGATTATTCGGTTATTGGGCCTATCAAGCAAGGAAGGGGTTACGGAGCTCATGTTAATTAATGAACAGAGTACTTTTTTTTGTATGAATGTGCATTACTGTCAAATTTACTCCACATCCGTCAAAAAGAGTGAATTTGTATGTCATTTATAATAATAATAATAATAATAATAATAATAATAACAATAATAATAATATCGAGTGGGGATTGAACCAGCGTGCAAGCTATAACACCCCAAGAGGCAAACTTACACCTTCGGAGACCATAAGTGTATGCTGTTCACTGATAAATGACATGAAATTAGCTCTTACAATGGAGTAGCAACAGAATGAAAGAGCGGGAGAAGTGCGAGCATTCCGAAAAAAAAAAAAACACCTGTCAACGCCACATCTCTCATGTGCGAAAATGAATCGCACTGGCGGGAGCGGAGTGGTCTGACCACTATACTGCTGCGACCTCGTATTTGGATGTTGAACATACTGTTACGAGAAAGTGTCCAACCACGCGTGTAATGTGTCGCGCCACCATCACGTCTCCGCCTCCCCCACCCAGGCGACACTAGGAAATGACCCTCACCCTGTGATGTAAGCCTGACCAGCCAGGACACCATTATGTCGTCCTTGAAGAGCACGCGGCTGGGAGATAAGCGAAAACCATCCAAACGCCTGGAAACTTCTGGAACAGTTCATGTGATCGCGGAGCTGGGAGAATGATCTGGGTGGTCTCGCGGCTAGGTATAAATAGAGCTTTCATAGCTCGAGCGGAGGAAGGATTGTTTGGCGTTTAACCTATGCGCGGGAATATCGGAGAAGAAATCTCGAAGTCACAGACGACAGTGACGGAGACAACCACATTGGCAAGGAGTGGCGTGGAGCTACACATAGAGTGGCGGTAGTGCAGCAAGTGTGTACGGCGCGTGTGTTTGAGAGCATTCGGACGGTACATTTGTATGTGTTTGAAGGATAAGCATGATAGCATTGTAGGAAAGATTGCAACTAAAATTAATGAGGAAGCTCTCCCGAAAACATCAAGTGAAGAATGACTGATATAATTTGAGGAATGCTATTTGTGAGAAAAAAAACAGACATTACTTAACTGTTTATGTAGTTTAGAAACACTAAATATTAGAGGAATCAGGTGTAAACTTTATTTTTATATTAATTTATGTATTTGTCATTTGTTAGCAAATAAATTGTATACGTTTTAGGACAAAGTTATTTTGACAATATTTGTAATAAATTAGGAAAGTTAACCTAATTATTTTATTATACTTCAAGTTTTCTATCCCTATTTAACTCCTATGTACTTCGGACAAACCCTTTTTATGTAACATTATTTGTAAACGTTCTTTCACTTTAATATTTTTTATATATTTTTTTGTGTTTAATAATACGTATGGAATACAAAATTAAAGACACACAATAAGAAACAATTGCTTGAGAGCCAGTTTTTTTATGGCGCGTCTAGTATTTCTAAACAACATTCGAGTTTTCTGAAGGGATAAGATACGTGCATTTAAAACTTAAGTTGACGGCATTTCTATAGTAAGTGTTTTCTTTTGAAATTACGCAAACTTTTCTATAGTTACAACACCCATCCCCTATTTTCGTAGATGTTTAAGTATTAGCACAATTAAAAATGCCGTGTTGAACACAGTTATTTAAAAAATTGCCTGAACAAATAACATCAGAATCCGCAATATCTGTGTAAAGGTATACAGCCAATATTTGTCCTGTTCTGCGTTTTTGCGCAGTGACGTATCAAGTCGTGCGTCGTAATGCGGCAGCTTGAGTAAACCTGTTTCATCCGTACGCGAGGTGTTCGCTTTCCGTGTGCATAGTTACGTGAAGGAATTCGTACAACCGAACATAACCTGGACACCACAGCAAAAATAACCGACGATCCAGAAGTCTTCACTTTCACCGCACTTTCGAGACAGCATTCTTGCAGCTCGCGCGCGCAACTGCACTTCCCACTCTTGAGTTAGTTGTACGACAACAGCACGAGTGTTGTGGAGATTAAATATGTGTGTTTCACTATCACGTTATACACAACGAATGATAACAATTATAATCAATATTTTGTAAAACTTCCTAAATGCCAAACCAAGTTACACAAAATTCTTCTTAGCGTAGTCAGTCCAATTACACGGTCTTCCTGCTATAAAGATATATCGCACTTCTTAAATGCTACACAAGAAAAATTAAGGCTTCAACGTCAACTATTCGACATTAAATACCTTTTTGTTTGTCAACTTGATATTTGAATTGCTGCAGTTCATAATATAACATTTACTTCTCAATTTAAAAAAAAATAGCCTATATCTTTTAAATACCAGCCAAGGAAAAATTAATTCTAAGCATATTCACCAATTATTTTTTACAAAAAAAACGTACTATTTTTTTCAGTTAGAACCATTTAAAAACAATAATCATAATAGATAAATTTATGTGCAGAAACGAATAATTACATTATGAGTATTATATACTTAGTAAACACATTTTTTCAATTTCATTGAGATTTTAAATGACAAAGCTTTAAAATAACTCTACCAATAAATAAACATTACTATATTAGAGTAACAAAAGAACTTCAAGTGAAATTTTTTTTTTATATTTAATATTTAGCGATAATACATTGTAACAAATCGTAATGATCTTTTAGACCCAGTGGACTTAACGAGTGGCGAATGATGAGAAGCGAAGGGATGTGGTGATTAGGAAATGAAAATTTTCTATGACGTCCACGGTACTTCGAAAAAAAGCTGGAAATTGCATCCAGGGCAGCGTGGTGCGAAACAGTCGACCTAACCGCTTGGCTACTGAAGTTACTTTCATTGTGACCAAATGTTATGGAAAAAATTGAGAGTTCAAGTTTGGCTTCTTGACAGTGCACTTTAAATTAAATTAACAGGTTACCTAGTAGATACATAGAGAAGAATTGGCATTTCGTAAACAGTGAGTAACGAATAAAGATCGTCGCCTACCATGCGCTTCAAATGCGTTGCAATGTATTCGTAACCGTGTTATTTTACGAAACTATTCCACATGTAGCCATTGTGCCGATGTATGGAAGAAAACCGCTTCGGACAAGGACGGATGTACTGTTAATATACCACGCTCATTAAAAACACTGTTTCGAAGCCCTCCAACGTAGCTAAAAACAGCCTTTTCGGGATTCCGTACCTTAAAATGTACTGACCGTATGCATGTGAACCTAAGATATAAACATACACTGAACTTCACTACAGACTTTCTACCAACATAATTACTATATGGTCACCGCTTAGAGACCCGTAGTAAAAATGGAGCGGCGAGAATCTCGCACGCTAGTTCAGCGTTTGGCTCGTTGGGGCGATGCGGCATTTGTTTCCCGCTTCAACGTCACTTCTGAGCCTTTAACACGCAGGTAGACAGCGGCCTTTAGTGGCTCGGACAGTCAGAGACAGGAAATACAATTGCCCTGCATTAAGGAACCATCCCAGCATTCGTAGAATTATTCCGGAAAACTGTGTGAAATCGAAATCAGATTGACCAGCCCAGGAATCGAGCTAGGGTCCTTACTCATTAAAGAAAGTCTAGTGTTACACTACGTCACAGTCTCGATCGGTTGTATTTGGTTAGAACTGTTTCATGCTGATTTTCGAAGATTTTGAGGTTCGGCGGGTGTCCTCAGTATTGTACTAGCAGAATTCCAGTCATATACAAGATCTTTTGAAGAACGACTAACTTCGACAGGTGATTATTAATGAAAAAGTAAGCAGAACATGTATTTGTACTTTTCGGCTAAACTTAATCGTAAGGGAGTAATGAGCCTCTGAATATCAAAATTTAAAATCGCATTTCTCTTAAATATCAGAAACTAAATAACATAAAATACGATGTGGGCAGCGTTTCTTTATGCTATTTGGATCATGAAACTAACATAACTGCCTGGGACCCACCATTTTCGTCCACAGCAAAAAAAAAAAATGGTCTGTGACTTGAACAGATTTGTACATGTCGTTTACAGAGAACGTCCATCTTCGTCTGTGTGCTGAGCATATCACACACATGTTTGCAGCATTGCCTATGCTCCAGAGCTCTGTGCCTGCGCGAATCTTCAAGTATGTTTTGAGCATCAGAGGTATGTCCTAGGCAGTTGCAACAAGAGGACCTCTTTTGTTACACAGGTCTCGTTACTCGATAAACCGTCTTTAAATTTTCGACACTCCTGACGGTTAAGCAGTTGTATGCAATTAGAGGGTAGCCATTCCTGCTATTTTCATAAGTGTGGTAGGTACCAACCAGCATTTACTGTTGGTTTCAAGATCCAAATAGCGTAAGTAAAACAATGCTGTCAACACTGTTTTTTCTTCTTGTCATTTAGCTTACGGTATTTTGGGGGAATACGAGTCTAAAGGTTGATATTCAGAGAGGCGCAAAACTCCCTTAATACTAAGTTTAGGTGAAAAGTGCAAATCATCTTTTCTGCTCATTTTGTCATAAGGACTCACCTGCCGGAGTTTGTCGATGTTGTTCAAAAACATCCAGTATATGCCATTAAACAACCTTGCATTTTTTTTTTTTCGGTTTTGCCTCCATACGAACAGCGCTTAAATATTTTTGTGTCTGAATAGTGGTTTCCGTCTTTTAACCGCTTTTCTCATATAAGTTTCGCTTACGTGAAAACACTTTAAACGAGGAAATTTACAGTGCTTTTTAAGAGGGAGATGTATTTTAAATGATGTTTAAAGTAGAAGGACACGCAAAAGTTCTTTATAATTACTAGTGCATGATTAAGTGATAGGATCACTGTTCAAAGCCAGACATTGGAAAATATTGCAACGGAAATTCAACACGCGCGTAGAGACCATGTTGTACCCGACGCGCATGGCTGGATCAACCTTTCCGCTCCGGCGCATCTAATTGTAATAACAAGTTTCTAGCACTGATAGCATTTTGGCAAACTCACAGAAAACTGGCTATAAAAATACACAATCTACACAGTCGCACTTGCATTCACACTAACACCCCCTACCATAATTCCTCGCACATTCTTCACATGAAATGCATTAGCATTAGCTCTTGCTATCGGGCATTTACGAGTTATCATTGGTATCGTACATCATCTGGTAAAATTCTTATAAAAATTGAATATCATAAACCGTGATTAAGATTTCTTATTAAATTTCATGGGAATTGTAATCGTATAAAATGTATAGGTCACAAATAAAGTATTTCCAGAATAAATATTGCAATTCATTACTTATGATGTCTTGTGGTTAGTTCACTCGGCGTTGCATAGATATCCCCATACTTCACCAACGTGTAAAGAAACAAATATATTTGAGCATATGGGGCATGACTGCAGCATATCACTCGCAACACCCACTCTTGTACTTGCACATTTTATTAAGCAGAACAAATTCTTTTACATAAATTGGACTTTATTTGGCTGGCCACTAGTTGTCAAAAACAATTACTGCATTTTGAGTTTTTAATATTTTGTCTTTCGAATTGATTTTTCATTAAAAATATTCTCAGAATAAAAATATTGTGCAAATCATTCACAGGAGTTGCCATAACTATTACGTTCCTTATCCGTTGCATTAGCAGGTTGAACTCGGCATGGTGCAGATGCACAGGAATTTCCATCACACCAGAGGTTGGCCATACCGTATACTGCCCAGGCAAACACTTGAAGTCAATGTATTTGTGCCTTTGTTGTTTGAACGTATGTGCACGTGGTCACTGTAGCCCATAAACATTGTTTCCGCCATAAGAACCAATATATATTTTACTCGACGTTTGAAGAGCAATTGAGTAAAAATGATTTATCGAATAGCGGATGTGCCGTGATTATCTTAGTCTATGTTGATTGCAGAACAAAATTTTGAAATAAAATTAAAACTCAACAACATGGTTGCGTTTTGAAACACATTTCTGTGAGTACCAACATCACCTACTGTTTGCGCATGGAAACCATTGTTGAACTAATTTAGTATCTTTATGGTATGCTGATAAAAGTACGAGTAGGCTATTTTTTATTAATGTAAAAATTACTTACATTTATTGGTTATAACAAGAATTTCACTATTGTCCTGATAGCTGAATGGTGCCGAGCTCTCGTAGCTCAGTTGGAAGCCGACCCCACGTAGCTAAGTTGATCTGTGTGTGGTATACCAGTTCTGTAACAGTTCTGCAGTGCTTATGTTTTTCTATTATTTGTTATGTTCAGTGACAAACGTATAATCATTGGGTTTGTAATTGTGTTGTAATATGTTCTGTTAATTAATAAAAAAATATATATACAAAAAGTTGGCTTGAGCAACCGTCTTAGATACGAGGGGTTCTGGGTTCCATTCCCAGGTATGGCTGGGTGTAAATTTTGTGTTTCTCCGATCGAGTCGTTTCAATTGTAAGAGTCAACAAAACTGTCGCAACTGGGGAATTGTCTAGTAATAAAGCTGTAAAGGGGGGATGTTTGGCTCGTTAGCGATCTTGAGACCTCGCCAAGGAGCCTAACATTTTTACAAAAAAAAAAAAAAAAGTGGTAAAGGTTAAATGATTAGCTCCACGATGAAAGTTCAATTCCGCACACCGGCGAGAATGATTTTTTTTTACGTGGTCTTACAAAATAAGAAAAAAGTCACTACGACAATTTACACAAACACTTAACGTACGGTATCGCCTTTACCAATACTTTTACTTTCACCAGAAAAAAAAAAAGAATGCGACACTAGCAGACACTTGCAGCCAACGACGTAAACAAACATGGCCAATGACTGCAGCACCACATTATTTAAGATGGATTTTTACTCTACGTGGTTGGTACCCCTGGAAAAATTAGTGAGCCGAAAACACAACAGAAATAAGCAAAGAGTATTAATCTGGCAGTGAACTATATTTTTCCCTTCCATACTGTTTGGCCGCGACAGCACCATCAAACTCGGGCTTCGAGTCCTCGTGCCGACCTTGAGCGACTTAGAAATAGCACTGTCATCGAAAGACTTCTTATTTCTCTACCTTCAGCGGCGGGACGAGCGGCGAGTCTCTTAGGTTTAGAAATGAAGAGCGATCCTAAATTTTATCTCCTGTATCACCCTAACATAAATCTTAGTCCTCATTTTTATTATGTATTTATTCCTTGTTTCTCCAATAATTTATCGATTTTGTTACCCTTCATATCTGTGTCATTTATCATTCCTTTCCCTTCTAAGTATATCTACTCCACCGCAACCGAAGTTACAGCGAGGTGAAGCAAGTACACTCTAAAAAATAGTTTGTAAATTTACCAGACGTGCGTGTAGGAGCGCTAAGAAAGTAGGTATAGTAGAATTGTTTCCCAGACATCCATGGTAGCACTCCTAAACCTAATTATAAAACAGTCAAATGTATACTAAAGTTACCAGACTTGTATTGTAACATTTCTAAAACTTTGCATATTTACAAGACGGAAGTATGGTAACTGTCCCATATTGCGTCTGGGATAATAACTTCCTAAACATTTTAGGAAGTTTTTTTTTTTACAGTGAAGGAATAACAATATGCACTAGAAACTGACTATTTGTATGAATTTTCCTTGTAAACGGGGCATTCTAGGGACTTGCGGAAAGAGGACCATTTATGTAACTTCGGATATGATGCTCAGTAAATCAGTATGAAATGTTCGCTAAACTCAACGCCAAAAAACTTCCAGTTAAAAATAGGGTGACCATCCGGGTTATTTTCATGAAGAGGATTTTAAAGACCGGTTTCTTGACGGGTTCAAGAATGAAAGGTTGCATTGCAATGAAACGAAACGCGAGGGAAACGGGAGATCCCCGAGAAAACCCGCCGACCAACGGCATCGTCCGGCACGATTCCCACATGCGAAAATCCGGGGACCGAACCGGCCGGGAAGCGAACCCGGATCGCCTTGGTGGGAGGCGAATGGTCTGGCTATTTTTTTTTTTTTTAATAAATGTTAGGTTCCTTGGCGAGGTTTCAACATCGCCAAAAAGCCAAACATCCTCTCTTTACAGCTTTATTATTAGACAATTCCCCAGTTTTGACAGTTTTGTTGACTCTGATAATTGAAATGACTCAAACAGACAAGCACAATGTTTACACCCAGCCAGACCTGAGAATCGAACCCAGAACCTCTCGTATCCAAGTTTGGTCGCTCAACCAAGCGAGCTACGGGGGTCGGCATCCACTGAGCCAAAAGGTCGGATTTGGTACCTCTGGAAAAAAATTAGGACTGAGCTACGGGGGGTCGGCAATCCATTCGGCCACCGCGGCCACTTACACAGAATTGTAATTTAGCTTTAAGTCGTTTCCGATATTTGAGGTAAACACAACTTTAAAATTATATTTTCAAGGATGATCTTCTCCCTTACGAATTGCACTACGCGAAAAGGAATAACCACCCAATGTTTGTAAAATAAATTAAGAAAACACCTGCATATAATTTATAGATACTTGATATAGTTCAGGGGACAGTATTTATGTGTAAAGAACAAATAATATTATAATAAAATTAAATACTACGCAGGAAATGTTAAACATTTTAAATTAGAAACCCAGTAATTCCTTTCTTGTAACACTAACTGTGTTACGACGTTTTTTTATTTTCTACTGCTGTTTAAGAACCCTTATTTGAAATATATATATATATATATATATATATATATATATATATATATATATATATATATATATATATACTTTTCTCTGCTGAAATACATTACCTTGCAATAAACTCATAAACACATAACATCTGACAAGTGCAGATATAACGTTTAAAAGATTTACAAACGCTAGCTTTTAGAGTCATAAATAAGGAAATGCAAACATGAAAATTCGTGACTTAAATACGAAGGCATTTGTAAATTGTTAAAGCTCTATAGTAAAATATTCTAGAGTGATTTCCATAATAATAATTTCATGATCCGTACATGAGAAATTCATCACGAAGGGAGAGACCACGCCTTAAATATAGCTATTAACTTAATTTTTATGGTGTGGTAAAATAGATCAAAGTGTGATGTTCAGTGTCTCATCCTGATAAAGTTACAATAACATACAAAATGAAATAAGTTCGAAAATTGAGCTAGAAATTCTTTATGTTCAATGTAGCAGCTTAAATGAATGTTTTTGTGTTCGTGTCAATACGCCAATACGCGCCAAACTAACAGTTATATTTCAGGTGAACTTGTATTACAGAAAAATACATACACAGATCACGATGTTTAGAAACATATTACTTATTTAGGCTACATATGAACATAAATCATGTTAATAGTAGTATAACATTTTACACTACAAACTATAATATTTCATGTAGGTTTGTATTAATCCGTATGGTGCCAAATATTTCGAGCTTGAAGACTGAGTTAGGCAGTTATATTTTCGTGTCTTAAGACTGACACAAATCCATTAGTCAATAAGCGTGAGTTCATGCTTGTACACACAAAACCGTGAGTGTGTGTAGCAAGGGGTGTACAAGCTATCGCGTGTGCGTGCTGCAGTTGTGAGCCCTGTGTGTGTCAGGCGAACGATAAGAGTCAAAATGCCGTCCTAGAGGAGAAAGGCATCGCCTCTACTTGTGAAACGTTAAAAGCTAGCGTGCAGGGTTTTGTACAGGTATTTTTCTTATGGAAATTTAAGCAATGAGACTATAATTTTATTTGAGGATAACTTGAAACCCATCGACTAGCACAGTCTCGCAATCTAATTCCGTGTAGGCAACTCCGGAAATCGAAACCGGGACACCTTGGTTACATACACGTGCCCTAACAACTTTTACATCCCTTTCCCCTTGTTAAAATTGTCCGCCTAAAAAAAATTTGCGGTGCTCACCAACTAATTGCATACAAAAATGTTTACGTATTACATAGACATTTTTATGGACGTAGGTAGACGGTTTGTCATCCTTCTTTTCCTTAAGAGGGGTCTTCGCCGGTGTCAAATTTCCACCTTTGACGCGTGGGAACAGCGTAGCAATAAGAGTCAGTGTCCCACGCTTGACGAGAAGCATATCGTCTCTATTCGCTGCGCGCCAAACTGGCGTGCAAGGTTTTCGTTGTAATCTTTTTCTTACGGGACTTTAAGCGGTGATAGCAACATTTCACTTTTGAATAGTATGAAGTAAAGACCAACGCATGCTTCTCGCTTTGCATTTTACGAATTCAGGTAATATTTTCGGAGTTACAGCATTCTAAAAAGAACTCGTTTTTAGCCATTTTGAGAGGCCCGAAAATCGTGTTTCTAGCAAGCGTGCTGAATTTTTTAAAACATAGAAGCATCGTTTCAAGTGTGTGTTCTTTTCGTAGGTAAACATAATATGAATACGTTAAACGGATTCGCTTGAAAAAGAATACACGTGACACGCTACAACACCGTCAATGCGCCGGTCCAGAACTCCTCTTAAGGTTTATAGCTTCATAAAACTAAACAATTTTAAAATTCATGTCTATATTCAACGCCAGTTTCGAAATCTTGCCAAAATACGAAATTAAAACTCGATTTTTAAAAATTTCTATATCTTTAGCAAGTTTAACTGAGCTGTATTTATCAATTGATAAGTCTTACTATTTTCTACATGGATTATCCTCCCGAAGTACTTCGGTGAGTTTCCTAATCATCTGTGTAGAAACACGGTGGAATATTTTTATAATGTTTAACAATTGCTGAATTGTACACGATGTTATTTAAATTAAACATTTAATTTAAAATATTCAAAAATATTTCATTGTGATTTACGTAAAGGATGTTCATAGATGCCCGTGTAATAAGCACACATCACGAATCCTGGACTAAATTGGAAACGAAACTGTTTTGGCAAAGTTACATACGATTACATTTTATATGCACAATGTGGGAACATATCACGGAGCAAGTCCCCTCATACGTTGCACAGATGTCTTTACTTACTTAGCTACTAATGGTCTGGCCATCATATTACGGGCGCTGGTTCAAATACCGAGCAGTACAAACATGTGTCTACGTCTACTCGACGTAAATTTCATCAACTAAATACGTAGAGCGCAACAATAGTTGCCACACTGTGCATGTAAACTGTCGTCGTACTTCAATTTACCACAAACATGTTAGTCTCCAATTTAACCCAGGACTCGCGTATCCAATTTCAGTGTGTATTACTTTATTTCCCTAAGTTATTTGTTTGTATTATGTGTACTTACCTGTAAGATCTTAAGATTCAAACAGTCTGACATGTTTTGTACAAACACTACGGGAGCTAAAAAAAATTTTCATGCGAGGAAAGTGTAGTCACGAGAATTGTCTACAAGTATCACTATCTCATAATATTAAAAAATAATGAATATCGTATTGACAATAACTATTTAAATCATCACAGCCATAAAATTACGTCCCTTAATTGTTTCTTATTAAGCACTCAAGCAGCTCTCTTAGTTATACCTGGTCATTTATTTCTGTTTTTCTAAAATAATTACTTCCTTTTCAAAGACGTTTTTGTTTTTATATTACGTCTAAGTAACTAGCTAAGGTAAGCGTTCAAAATACTATTTTAATACAATAAAAATTAATCTTATTGACAAAAGTGTGCATTTTGATGGCATGCTTGAAAAGTGGTGAGAATAATATAGTTCTGAAAACATTATTAAGCAAATGTTGAACACTTGTTACATTTCATGCCTGTCTCAAGTTTATATTTACAGAACTTGCGCTCAAAATAACGTATTCACTGTCATCGAATATTCAAACCAGAAATTTTCCTTAAAGTATTTTGTGGCCTATTCAAACTATCCGGACCTTTGGTATTGTTTCCAAATAATATGTGTACAATTAAAAATAACCTACAAGATTTCATTATGAAAAAAATTAACATATGTTAAAAGATTATAAATCCATACATTTTGCAATTATGTTCGTGGATTAACACGACTGATTCCCGATATTCGTAGTACAGTTTCACTATACCTTATGAATATTTTTAATAATTTTCTTAGTCACACCTTGTAGGCTACTACTACTATTGCGGTGGAGTGAGCTCCCTGTTAAAACCATAGTTGTCATTAAGAGATATGGAAAATTAAGGTGTCGAGCGAACGACTGGAATATTCAATCGTTGATAAAATCAAAACTACTGATCTTATTTCAACGAAATTTTTTGCCGAGTAAAAACATTATTAGCAAACTTTTGTTTATATGGCACTGGACGTTAGTATTCTTTGCTTTCGAGTAAAAAATAAAACAAAATAGGCATTTAGAAAAATAAGGGCTAGAGACCACAAAATCCATAAAAATTGGAAACTGTAACCTATAATACGACAGTATCCAGGACTCTATAATAACTGTCTTTCAAAAATACTTATATTTTTATTTTAAATAATTTTTCTATTGGAAAATCTCTACGCGGTAGGTTTAGACATAGCATGCTAGCGTCCAGTGCTATATAAATAGACGTTTGCTAGTAAAATATCTACTTGGCAATAAGATGAGTAGTTTATAGTTTATAGACGATTGATTATTCCAACCGTTCGCTCGACAACTTAAATTTCCATACCCCTTAACATTGCACTTGTTTGAAATTGCTGATTGTGTCTAGCGTCAGAATATAAGCCTACGTGACGGCGCAAGGCAACACGAGGCTTGGTAACGAACTTACGGCATTGCGTTAGATCAACGAACGATATGTCGTTACAATATATCACCTGCGCATGAGTGAATGCAAGAATAATGTATTAATAATCATAGAATCGCTCGTTATAGCAGTTCATCGTCAATATTCGATCGGAATAGTACGATAAATGATGTTTGTAAACAGACTTCCAGCTTGAAAATATGGACCTGATAAATAATACATTTCCAAAAAATTTCGAAGGTTTACCTTCCGTGGTACGTTCTTACGGTGCGTCATATACTCTATTTCGTGTAGCTTAGTAAATTTTGACCGTTATGTATTCAATTACTGTTAACATTCGAATGCCAGTTACAATCATGGTCAGTATGGGAGGTCTGGACACTAGCAAGAATAGTTTCCCCTTTCGTGACCATTTTAGTTTATCTAATGAATAGCCGTGAGCGCCACCTATTCATCAGTTCGCATTTACCATTGCCAGTATATAGAAGGTTGTAGTTTAAAACGATAAAATTGGTAGTAACTAAACGACACATATACTTCTACTTCTTGTGTATAAAGCCCAAATGTGTGTACTAATGTTATAGGTATTAAAACAACTTGCATTAAGTGTAAATGTTATTGATACGTAATTAAACACTCGCGAGTCATTGGGTTATGGGAATTTGTTTGTGTATGTACCTGTTTAACCGTAGGATAGTACCGTTGTAGGAATTGTAGTTACGTTTTACTGCTTTGCTTTATTTAGTCTCTCGCTGTCTCAATCCATTTACATATTTGCTGTGTATGCATTTTTTTTTTGGCGCAGATTCAAAACACTGGCCAATTTCAGTTGGTTGTATAGCATGACAGTACATGAAATTTCGTTAAATAAAATACACTCTAATATTTAGTTTAAGCAACAAAGTGATACGTGTAAATTTAAGTGCAGAATGCAATTTTGGGGAAGTGATTCAGATCAAGTAATTTTTAAGGATGTGTACATTTAACTTATGAGCGAGGCCAGCGCCTAATTATCAAGGGTGTACTCCACACTGATACAGAAAATATTCATGTACTTGAGGTAAAAATAAAATTGGGGTTTTCACCCTCTCATTTTCCAGAAAGAATTTGGACTTTATGGTCCACTTTCGTGCTGTATAGTGAATTTGCGAAATAAAACCTCTAATATACTGCTTGGAAGAGATTTTAATATGTTTCATGTGACCCAAAATATTTGGTGAATAGTAAGGGGACGAGGACACATATCCTAACCCTCCCTTTGCTGTGACGCTTATAAGAAAAACTTGGCAAGGGGATTTCTAATAGGAACTTCTATGTATAGTCAATACAATCTCGTATCTTCACAATAATACTGAGTACCCTACCTTGGAATACTTGGGCTGATTCAAGAAATCCAGGCAGTAAAAAGTGTGTTAAGATTGTGTTGCATGCGCTCACTACTTACATAATACCAGAATCGTTAAAAGTTGGTTTTGCAAACCGTGCACGACACACCGAGTAATCATATTCTTTATAATTTATATCACCACAACATTTCTAAGGCTGCAGTTACCATACATGACATACATACATACAAAACATGTTAAATTTAACCATAGCCTCCTACTTCATCCCAGCGACTTAGTTGAAGATACATACTCGCTGAACACGCCTACTGAATGGTAAATATCGATATTTTCACGTTACAATTTCACTATTTGTCGAAAACTCTATCCAACCAAATAAATAAAAAACTATACGCTAAAAATAAGGATTCCTCCATAAACGACATTGCAAAGGACGGACAGATGAATAGGTGGCACCTACGGCGATTTAATTAGTTAAATCGGCCGTTAAGGATGTCAATGAGAAAGGCTTATTAGATAGGCGAATGTCCAGAGCCTTCTAATACCATGGCTACAATGCAAGACATAATGGGCATTTCTCACAAACTTCACTAATACGTATGCGTAATCTGCATGGAAAAACTAGCCCACGAGAAGTAAAAGTTTTAAATTTGGAGGTCGGTTGAGAATATTATAGCCATTAGAATACCTTACATTTAAAACGCCCGCGAAAACAGTTCGTCACAACATGGCTGACGCTGTGACGTCACCAGCCAGTACACCAGCCGACATTTGGCGGGTCTGAAGCAATATTTTGGGTAACACATGGGCGTCGCAAGCTCAAATTGTTTGGGGGGACTGAAATTTATTTAAAAGTTGAGGAACACCCATCCCCAAAAGAATGCGGGGGTCCTCCCCCGGGAAATTTTGGGGTTCCAAGGTGCTAAATGGAGTTATTTAAGCATTTATCATTCCTATAATATGCTAATTATATAGCTGTTTGAAATAGAGATTTTCTCTTTCAGAAATTTCTTTTAAGTAAAAAGATTTACAAAAAAAAAACAGTTAACATAAGTTCATGTTGGAGTCCTATACACACTACAAAGTAATGAATTTAAATACGAGGAGAAATCTGAATGTTAAACATACAAGCTGCAGTAGCAGAAATAATGTTCGGCACAACATAAAAAATAGTTAAAAATACTTGTATTTACTGTCATTATAGTACCTTGCCTGATCACCTTAGTGTATCTTTAAAATATATATATTTTTTCGAAACCTGCTAAAAAATCTGAGTAAAATATTTACCGAATTTGAGCAGATAAACGTTCATAAAGAATATATTTAAAGCTTGACAATCTTTACTACATTTGGCATTGACGTTGTACAGAAACTGCCCGCAATGAAAGAATAACATGATGGAGGCTCCATACAAAACTGTAGAAAAACTTTCTTGCAAATATTTAAACTGAAAAATGTACAATATTACACTTTCGAATAATTTATATCATCTTCTTTGATTAAGAGCAACACAACATAAACTTCACAAAACATAGCCTACATCTAATATAACAAATATTATTAAGCTATGTATGTACAGATCTTTAATAATTACAATAACAACATACAAATAAAGAAAAAATAATTTTTTTGTTGGGCGTAATCTTTTTCGAAAAATATAGTCAATTCTCGGTAAAGTGGTGAGCACTTAGGTACCTATAATTTCGTCACTGTACATTTAGTAAGTAAGACATTACAATTATCCACTAACTTTACTGGAAGCAAATAACCGAGCATTCGTGAGTGAAATGTTACACAAAGTTTTAATTCAAAAGTGCTAATTTTATCACGATTGGACTATATACGCCAATATGTGCAGCAAATGGGTTTTATCTATAGTTTTTAAGTTATTACAGCAAAGGCTTTTAACGATGTCATTGACAAATAAAAATATATCAGTGATTACAGAATTAGTATGTTTCATACTACTACGAAACTCAATATAGAGGCTGTTATTTAGCTTATGTTAAAACTTTCGGAGATGATTCCTTATCATAAATGGCTAGTTACACTATGAAATTTTTGCCTATAACGCAGTTTGTAACGGAAAAATTTACCCTTGAAAAATAAATTTTAAAATTTTATTTTTGCAAATTTTTGGAAACAACGTTGTGTTAACTTTCAATTCTGGGCACAATAAGTGTTTTAGAGATCTTCGACCAAACCAGAAACTGCTCTTTAGAACTCCCTTCATGAAATTAACAGAAGTGGTCACCCTCTTGTTGACTAGAACTTTTGTGGCGTTGGGTTTTGAGATCATTTCATGTTGCTTTTCTGAGCAGTACATCCTATTAAAGGTTTAATTTTTATAAGTCACTAGAATGTACCATTAGCTATAAAATGCATTCTAGTGTCTCTGTACCAACAATACAATACCTGTCATGTAGGCAAAAACTGCAATACAATTGCACACAGCACGCTTGTAAATGCATTTTACACTTTGAAAAACACATCCTGTGCTACAGTTATTTAGAATTACGTCACGTATTTTAACCAAGTAAACTTCAACGAACTTACTTTTCAAGCAATTCCATACACCGGCATGCCTATCACACACCATCATTGGTATGATTCATTTGTGAAATTATTTTCCACAGAAATTCGTGTGCTAACAATGCTACTGTAGCATCTGATTATTTTTAAGATTTATTTCTTGCAAACGGAGAATTCTAACGATTTTCAAAAGAGGACCTTTTATGTTTCGTGGTATATATTGCTCAGAAAATGAACATGAAATGTTTGCCCCAGAAGTTCCACTCAATGAGAGAGTGTTATTTTCATGAAGGGGAGTGTTCTAAAGAGCGGCTTCTTGATGCGCTGAAGATCTCAATAACACTAAACATTGTGCACAGAATTGAAATTTAGCTCCTCGTCGTTTCACATATTGTGCAAAAATACCATTTAAAATTAAATTTCCAAATGTGAATTTCTGTCATACGAATTGCAGTAGACAAAAATTTCATTGTGAAACTATATATAATTTGTGGTAAAGGATTACGTCCTAAAGTTAAGAAACAACCTGTATACATTGTAGGAGACGAAATGAAGACTTATTATTGGGGGGGGGGGGAAATTCCCCTCCGTCCCCTATGGTTGTGACGCCCGTGGTCACAAATACGGCTTATTTCTTTAAATTGTGTTTTGGGCCAATCTGTACGGCATGATTATTTATTCTGCTCGCAAACCACGTTCACAGTGTGAGAGCTTGTAAAAACTAACAAAGAAATGGTTTAGAATAGTACCCCGTGTCATTAATGTTTGTGAGACCTATAAATGGTTGGTGTAAAACATTTTTAAATGAACAATCATTTAGTTCTTAAATTATTAAACTTCGTGTTCTGTATCCATTTACTGTATATGTTTTATATGTAACGTCGTTGTGCACGAGATAATTAACAAAAATTTGGCGAAAAGTTGCTCTGAAACCACTAAGCTGCAGCATTCAAAGAACATTTAAACGTGTAGACAGAAGTCGGAACATGTTATACAAATAAATATAAATTTAAAAAAAGCAGCAGTTTTATTTATACTCTAGTTGTAGCTAATTTTTCTGAAAGCTGAGTAAGAATTTTTTTTAATGTCACATATTAACCATAGGAAAGTAGTAATGAAAATGATTTGAAATGAAGTCATATAAACGTAGGATAGGTTACTCAATACATGTTATCACTTATAATTAATGTAAGAGAATTTCAAGTTAATTTCGCAACCGCAGCGAACGAAAGCCGTGAAAAAATCGAGGAGTAAGCTATAAAGATGTAAACAGCCGTTACCTATTGAGAAATTTTACTCTTCTACCTTGTACTGGTGTTGACCTTTATGTTACTCCAACCTGCTATCATATATGTACAGTAGCACGCGGTGCCGGTGTTCCCTGGCGGTCATCAATACTAGTACTAACTAACCGTGCTCGAAGATACTTTACTTCAGTGATCACATGACAACCTGAGTATTAAGACACAGTACAGGCTGATGACGTTGAACATGTTTTCAGTCAACGCCGCGGCGGTGGGTATTTTATTTGCGTTGTATGTGTTGTATAACTAAACCAAACCCTTTTAACAAAAATATTTCTGTTGTATTCATATTTTTCCTTGTACTTATACGTGGATTTATTTTTAATTAATTTTTAATTTCATGTAAGTACTGTAGAGTGGTCTCCTAAGGTTTATTTTAGAACCAAAAATGTCGACATATATAGCATCAAACATGTTCAACACATTAGAATCTGGTATCTGTAATGTTCAAGAGTACGTATTTAGGACGTGTGAGCTCCATACCATACACTACCCGGTACGATGGGGATATAGCAATTGGAAAACCTAATTCTTATGTTAACGATAAGGCCGTCCAAGGATAAGAATGACGTACTCGTGTTTCGATCTTCTTGGATCTCTTCAGGTAAGGGCAGGTTGCAGATTCCAGCAACCACCTTACGACACGGTTTACATATTTTCCTAAACTTAGAGGTAGGCGTGAAAGGTACAATAAACTTGACACCTTTGACATAAAAAGTAAGTCACCTAAGAGCAACCTAATTTTACTGACCTTGGTTAAACGAAGTATATTAGCGTAGAAATGATCAACTGCAGCAGCTACGACGGCGTTTGTCACCTGCCTTGGTTATTTTTACCATTTATTAACTGTGCGAATACATCTTTTGCAACTTCTATGCACCATATTTCACATTTTAGTTTATAATAACGCAAACTCGGAACATAAGGCGTTTCTTGAGAACATTAATGAAAATAGTTTATGATTTATTGAAATAAACCTTACTGATGTTGTAGGATAGCTTCAATAGGGGCAAAGTCAAATCAACTGGCTTCATGATAAGACGTCCTTTATTAAATATTGACGATGGAATTCTTATCATGCTTCTATGAAAGATAAACTTGCTACAACAAAAGGTCTTGATGTACGCGTTTTTTTTCGAAACTTTTTGAAAACAATGAAATGGTTCAGGGGTAAATTGTCAATCTTGCGTATTAAGACAGGTGCTAGTTTTAATAAATAAGTTTAGCGTCATTATGTAAGTAAAACGAGTAGGCCTTCTTAAAATTCAATTGTTTCCTTATTGCAAGTACAGATACAAGACTATTCCTTTTAAATTTACAAGTATATATTCTGTAATCTGGGTTTGCAAGGATTTTCTTTGTAAAATTACAAAAAATCTTTCACATTGATTTGTTTAAGAGTCAGTGGACGCTAGCCTTTATTTACGTTCGAGACACGGAAACGGGGAAGGTGATAAGTCGAGTATAACCCTTCCGTGCAGCACCTCTTCGCCTCTAGGCGCGAAGGACGAAACCAACGTACAGTGTTTTCGCAGAAACCGTTTTTCAACGGGACTTCAAGCGATGACCCTGTTCTTTTATTTGTGGAAAATATGAGGTAAAGTCCAAAGCAGATTTCTATGGTTTGGTTTCCCGAATGCCATTGATTTTTTTCTCAGCTAGAGCAACGTGAAAAAGTCATTTTTAGCACTTTTGAGGAGCTTGGAAATAAAGTTTTAAATAGCGGACAGCATTTTAAAAATAATAGCGAGATAGTTGGAAGCGTGTCTTGTTTTCGCAGATAAACTCATTGCAAACATTTTCAATAGGACGGAGTTACACAACAACAAACCAACCAACAAAAGTATGTTTCCAATATATTGACCATTATAGTTGATTTTACAAAATATGCAAACAACAACATAAGCCCGTAGATAACAACAAAATTCAGGTTAGGTGTTCTTGAAATTTTTGGATTTTTATCAGTCCATAGAAAACAGATGAAGAGAAAATATCACTTGCATTGACATTGTTAGTTGGTCTGTTGTTGCACAAGAAAAAATACTTTCCCTACCACACTACAGTACGTCTCACGTGCCAGGTAAACTAACTCGTAACTTATACATACGGGACGTTTTGCGGTAAGGAAAAATTATTTGTGTAAAAAATTCGGAAATAATCAATCAGATATTTTCCTACATTATCCGTTTCATAACATGAGCCTGATAGCCTAAATTAAATTACACCAATTAGAAAGAAATAATGTTAGTTAAACATAAAATAATGCTATTATTTAATTACGTTATAACATTAAGTGATTATAAATAGAACAGTTTGCAGGAATCGTTCAAATATCATTAGGTAAATAGTCAATACGATGCTTGAGTTCCTGGTTATACTTATCGAGCACATATTTTATGGACTTCATTTTACCTACTGCTATCGTGCCGCATTAAATAAAAAGGCAGAATGATGGACGATATCTTGTGAAATAAATATTTGATGCTAGTTCGCACAGCGAATGGAACACACATTTTCCTAGAAGGCCACGTTCAAGCTATTGACAGAGTGAGAAGGGCAAATGTCTGCTTTGCCGATAGCCAACACACAATCTCCACGGCTCACTGCGAGTTGCCCGATACACTTATCGCACCGTGAAGCTAATCATAAATCACGTGGGTGGCACGGGTGCCACCTTTCCGCTACGTCAGAATTCTAATGGCACATCCGCCAATATTTCAGTGAAAACCAACATGTAATATTTTATCGTTAAGCAACGAATCTAGCGTGTCGGTTAGCTTGCGGGCAACCAACTGCTGAAGTTAAGTCTTTATAAAAAGCTCAATTATAAATTCAACAAAAATAACGTGAAAATGCTATGCTTGTTAGTTATGCTGGTAACATTTTGTTAATTTCAAAATGAATAAAAATGCTAAAATTAATTGACGAACCACTTCAGAAACACTTCAAATTCTTTAAATATGACATGTACAAAATCGGCTGATCCTATTAAAAGAAAGAAATCTAGGAAGCTTTGCTCACAAAGCAAAGAAATTAAACTTTAAAATTTTATATTCTATTAATAGTAGTATACGTTGCTAGCTACAAACTGGGGTCCTCCCTAATTGTATTCATTCTCGAAGCTTTTTAGCTTCTTTCACGTCAGAAAGGCTTTTTCTTTTACTCGATATAATAGTTCTGCTGGTTGATATTTCTAAATATATATATATATATATATATATATATATATATATATATATATATATATATACATATACATATATAGACACCAGTGGCGAAGCGTGAAGTGTTCTAGGGCAAGCGGTGATTAGCAGTGACTGTACAGAACTCTCAGATGCCTGTGGATCCATTTGACTGGTAGGGGCAGGTATACACATCGGTCTCAGCAACACAGCTGTAACCTGCTCAAATTGTATAGTCAGATATCATACTGCTTACCTTGGAACACGTCCACGCTTCGCCACTGATAGACACATTATAAATTTTTAACGTTGCTTACACTTTAAAAAGAATATTCCCCAATAAGACTGAAAAAAAAAAAACTCTCTTTTCGAATTCAAAAGCGTGTTCCAAAGATGACGAGAAAGGGGGGAGGGTGTTAAAACTGCACGATTACACCAAAGCATGTCAGTTTTTTAGTGAGAACGGTACGGTTCGGATGATGTTCCCATGTTTTTAAGTAGTTTTCTCGTCGAGTGTAGAAGGGGGAATCTCTTGCATGTAAGTATATTAATTAAAAATATTATTTTTTAAAATTTGTATTTTAAATTTTGTTACATGATTTTAATGATTTGGTTGGATTTAACGGAAACCGATTGGGGCATAGCTAAGTTAGGAAGAGGGCTTAAGTGATTAACATTAACATTAAATGCATTCAAGTAGAATGTTACAATATATAAATAAACATTTAAAAAATAAACAAATAAAGGAATAATATTCATGCAATCAAAATAAAATATATATATTTTTTGTAAGTAGCTCAGTGACTCCTACGCCACCTCGTCGTCTGCCCACTTTGAGAAGACAATCTGTCATGCCGATTTTTTATTAAGTGAAGGGGTGGAAGAAAGATATTTTCGAGAGGGGAAAAGGGGATATCTAGAGGAAACAACAGGAAATTTTGGACCTTTTATTATGATAAGAAGGGCCATTTTGAGGATAAAAAGGTAAAACAAGTAGCGGCCGATGCACATCATCCAAGATGGCGGACGGCACATTTTACACCTTCCCCGGACTCCTGTCCCAAGATAGCCATAACAATACTACTAATGCCAGTTCGTTATTTGCACATTTATTATATGTGGGAACATTTTTAATGTTATATAGGTGAGCAACGCTATGGCTAAAATAAAAATATAATTTTCCAATTTTCTATTTTTCGAAATCGCGTACCTTTACAAGAAAAAATATCCACTACAATGCTGAAAAATAATTAGAAATGTTATCTACAATTGGCAAGAAAGTTTCCCAAGATTCGCCAACCTTCCGCTTTATGAAAATGCATGCGTAAGTTGGTGCAGAAGCTGCAGAACTCGCATTTGTCTTTGTTTCACGAGGTTCTTGCTACGTCCAAGGCGATAGTGAAAGGAATGATTGGACATGTACCTTCTACGTCGTCTCGGTACTCGTTCGTGACTTGTTCGGAATTTCTTCAGACTGTAGGAAAAAAATCAACATTGCGATAATAAAATGTTAACTTTCTATTGTAAGCTGCGACAGAACTCGTTACCAATTCTTACCATTACTACGCCTTCATTTCATATTTCAGCTCCAGTCTTGTGAAGGTTGGAGTCTAAGGCCGGGATTACGATGCCTTCGCGTTCACTTTACTTTAACTTTCATGTAAGCCGGAAACACCTTGAAGAACGTTATTGAACGGGCCCTCTCACGATCGCGCCACTTTATACTTACGTTCACTTTCACTTAACGAAAATCTTGCCGATGTCAAGTTTTTAAATTAAAGTGACACGTGAAGTTATACCACGTAATCGCCTTCGGAGGAGTTAATATCTTCTATTGTGTCATGTTATCTTTGACTATTAATTTCAAGGCTCTCTCACGATGTGTTTCATTGCCTGCTTGCAGCTTACGTGAAGAATCATAATATGGCACCTCAATTAATTACGTATTACTAACATGTGAAAGTGATAAAGTGGTAAGAGATACGTGAACGTGAAGTCATCGTAATCCCGGCCTAAGAACGCCTGGCTTTGTCTCGGTTACAAGGAACAATCGGCGGAAGCATTTTGTTACATTTAAACTATGCAACGGATTATACTATTATGCCACACGCCCTGTAATATGGCAGATGTACTGACAACACTTAATAGATTAATTTTGGTATCTTGTAGAAGTTGAAAAGGCGTAAGGAATTTACAGAACAACATATTTATCGTGAATATTTGTTTAAATTTTTATCTGCTCTTTGAATCAAATGTCATTTAAATTTTTGACGATGGTACATACTGTCAACTTGCATACATTATTTACTATTGTTATCAGCAGGGGCGGATTTAGGGGGCCATGGAGACCCCCCCCCCCTTTTTAAGGTTAGATTTATTATTTTTTTAATTTTTCTAATTTAATTTTTAATAGCACTATATACTTTAAAGACATAATTTTTTTGTAATTTTATTTGTTATGTAATTACATTTTTTGTGTGTAACTCCTTAAAAAGCACCATTTTGCATCTCTAAAATCAAAATTTCCCCTAGGGAGGACCCCCGAACCCCCCGTTTTTGGCTTGGTGTGTATGTATACACAGTTTTTAAGGCATAGCCCCCATCCCCTTCTTGCAATGCTGGATCCGCCACTGGTTATCAGCTTGATTTTATAAGTTCAAAACCATCCAAAGAAACGTTTAGACTGGCTGAAATTAAATCACTAGGATTAAAAAGTTTTTTATCAATAATTTTAAAATTGTTTTTAGCCATTATACAAGTGACGATAGCTCGGGCAGTTCGTATTTTGCGACAAGTTAAATTTTAATTCCTTCAGCTTTAAACATAATCACTAAATTTAAGTCTATCGGACGAAAATGTTTTACCAAAATACAATTTGGTGTAAAGAGGGTGAACAAATAAATAGTAAAGATGTAACATTTTAAAAAACAAGTACAAGTAACTGAACATTTATGCTATAAAGGACGTCATAATCTGCAAGCGAGAAAAAATTGAGCAGCAATAAGAGACAACAGAATTGTAGGAAATTTATAGAACAAATTCCTCATAACATTAAAAGAAAAGGTAGTGATTTTGGAAAGTTTCATGCTTCTACAAGTAGCAAGAGCTACTATGTGCTATTGCACAGAATGAGAGAAACATTGGATGTGCTCCAATGAATCGCCTGCCGGACTGTGTCTATCCGACGGGCACAACTCGTCGATATACCGATACCAGTATACTGGTTACTGGGTGAGAAAGACGGAAGTGACTACATCCCATGCATCTTCAAAAGACGATATAGACGTCCTGTAGGACGAACATGTAGGCCAGGGAAGAAGCAACGTCTGATTTGCTTGAAAGTAAATTCGGACAGTAGGCCTACTTGAAACACGTGTTTATATGAAAAAGAAAAACATATTTGTATTTAAATAAAAATGCAGAATTTTTAAATTAAAAATTTCAAAAAAATTTTTGAAAAATACAAAAATATTTTATTTTTGTTTATATATATATATATATATATATATATATATATATATATATATATATATATATATATATATATCAAGTTGTAGCCAACAACATTGTCATATACTGTGAATTTGTTTTTTGGTTTGGTATGTTGGTTGGTTTTAGAGGCGCACATAAAACCGTAAAATGCAAATTTTGACGTTTACGAGTCATTATGCTAAAACTATGAGGTACAAAGTTTCCTAAGAGCAAGACTTAGTCACAATTTATATATAAAATAAGAACAAAATATCTGGTACAAATATAAGAATATGACGATGAAACTTGCTGTAGACCGCGCCCTACAAAAATTGCTCACATCTGTAATTTGCGTGAAGTACCACCGAGCCGCGATGGAACAAAGCTACAGACGTGCACGTAATGTATTGAGAGAAGTTGATGCAAAAGTCTTTCCCCCAAAATCGGAATTCCATATTTATATTTCACAGTGTGTAATGTAATTTTTTCTTGTAAAATTAATTTGGCAGATTAGTTTTTGGAAATTGAAGTAAAAACAATTCTTACTTTTAGCCTACTTTCCGAAGGAAAAAGTAGGCTTGTGAAGTCACTTTTCTGCCTGCGTATGTGTGTGTCCGTGTGTGTCCCCCCTTAAAACTTTTGGTCCAGTCGACCGTATTTCATCAAACTTTGTACACATTTAGTACTTAGAAACCTCACATGATATAACGCCCTTTTTATATTTTCAAAATGCGGCCATTTTAACATTTTTAGATCAAGCTAGATATCGTAAGAACCATATTTTAGAATTACATCAATATTGGTACACAGATACTACATACAGTGCTGTACTGCATACATGACTGTGAATTTCGTTCATCATATATTTATATTTTCGTAATAGCGGCCATTTTTATATTTTTAGCATAATATTACATATCTTAGGAAATAATATTCAGAATTTCATCAAACTTGGTACACATTACTACATACAAACCTAACTTGGGTTTTATGTATTACGTTTATCCTATGTCCATAATTTCCAAATGGCGGTCATTTTAAGTTTTAGCATAGTATAACATATCTTATAGGAAGTATTTTTCAGAATTTCATCAACCATGTAGACATATACTACATACAAAACTGACTTGAATAATGTGTATACTGTTCATCCTGTGTTCAGATTTTCAAAATGTTTGCCATCTAAGCATAGTATCACATACCTTAGAAATATTATTCAGAATTTCTTCGAACTTGGTATACGTATACTACAAAGCTAACTTTATTTTTGAGTATTTAATTCATTGTGTGTTCATATTTTAAAAATGGCGGCCATTTTTATATTTTTAGCACAGTATTACTATTCTTGAGAAATGTTATGCAGAATGTAATCTAACTTGCTACGCGTATACTACATACAAAGCTAACTTGAATTTTTTTAATTACGTTCATCGCGTGTTCATATTTTCTGAATGACGGACACTTTTATATTTGTAGCATAATATTACTTATATAAGGAAGTTTTTTTTTAATTTATCAAGCTTGGTACACATGTACTTAATACAAAGCTGACTTTACTACTGTGTGTTTCATTCATCCTGTGTTTATATTTTCAAAATGGCGCACATTTCTATACTTTAAGCATAGTATTACATAGCTTAGTTAATATTTTTCAGAATTTCATCAAACTTGGTACACATACACTACATACAAAGCTGCCGAGATTTGTGAATTGCGTTTATCCTGTGTCCATAATTTCAAAATAGCAACCATTTTTAATTTTTATCATAGTATAACATATCTTAGCAAGCATATTTCAGAATTTCATCAAACTTGGTACACAAATGCAACAAACCAAGCTGACTTTACTTTTGTGTATTTTGTTCATCCTGAGAACATATTTTGAAAATGGCGGCCGTTTGTATATTTTTAGGGGATAGTTACATATCATAGGAATTATTTTGCAGAATTTCATCAAACTTGATACACGTACACTGCACTCAAAGCTGACTTTATTTTGTGCATTTCGTTAATCGTGTGTCCGTATTTTCTAAATGACGGACATTTTTATATTTTTAGCATAGTATTACATATCTACGGAAGTATTTTTCAGAATTTCGTCAAACATTGTACATATATACTACATACAAAGTTTATTTGTCTTTTATGTATTTCGTTTGTGTTCATAGTTTCATAAGGGTCGCCATTTTTATATTTTTAGCATAATATGCCATATGTGTTGACTTTATTTAGGGAATTAATCAAATTTGTTACACATATACTACATATCCTACAAGGCTGACTTGACTTTTCTGTATTTCTTTTCCCACGTGTTCATATTTTCATAATGGTGACAATTTACAGAATATGACACATTTTGTGAAATATTTTACCGAAGTTCATTAATCTAAGCACGCATATTCTAATTAGTCGACTGGACTGTTGTGTGTTTCGTTCATCCATTGGTAATATTTTGACATCTGCGTCCATCTTTTATCTTTATGATAGAAAGACTTTTCAGACAATTTTTTCCTCATTTAATCAAACTGGGTACGGGTATTTTACTTAGTAAGCTGAATGATCATTCGAATATTTCGATTTTAATATGTCTTAATATTGTCATTCTATATATTTAGATTTATATAATTGATTTCAACATTCGGAGTAAATTAACACCCAATTTGCTGGAACTGCTTGTTTTATAATATCATGAGTGTCTAGTACCTTGGTTTTTAGTTACCTTACTGGTCACGTAAACCAGTTCTGTGAACTAAATTGACGACGTATTTAGCATTAAGTTCTTAGTTCTTATTTTGCAACTTACGTCAAAAAAAGCCAAACAGACAGCGTTTTAATTGACTGTTACTAACATATTACAAAATTACCAAATTATGTATTACGAAGCTATCCCATACAGGTCGCGATGCGCTCATACAAATCATATGCGCACGCACAATTGTAACAGATCCCACACACCTATACACATACACGTACACACGACATACACACACCAACACACACAAATCTAACTGTATTTATGCGGTGAGTTGAAATAACTGTCCACTTTTGTGTTCTAAGATACGCATGTTCTAAATACATACAGTTAAAATGTTGACAGAATTAAGGAAAAGTTAACGTTTACAAATTTAAATAAAATTTTGTTGCATATCGAATCTACAACTACAGTATGCACCGAACCACTCCATTTGACGCTAGTGAAGTGAGTCATTTCCGAAATGGAAGACAGTGAAAAGCATAGTCCTGTCTCTTCTTCATGTGCTCGTGAACATGCTCACCACGACCATTGTATAACTGTCAACAACAATGTTCCTCCTTTCCTATATCACGAGACAACGGTAGCAAACAACATACACTACAGCACGCGCCATGTATGTTGGCGGGTAACGAGCTGGAATGTGTTGCATATAATATTACTACCGTTTAAATTTCGAATGTTTAATTTACATAGGTCGATTTCATTCCGGTATTTATAGGCTGCTACGTGATTTTGCAGCGGTCTGCTGCTTGAATTCCTTGAAGGTGCCCTTCACTCAGCAGCTGCCACTCGCCATTTAAGCCGGCGCGCAGTGTACCTACATTGGAATTTTTTCCATTGTGAAAATAATCATTTAATAGCTATTTTAATTACGGCATTCTCTCTGTAATGTTTTACACTTACACTATGTAAATAAGTTTTAAAAAATTATAATTAGTAAACCTCGTGAACTGCACTCTACAGCAATGAAACAAATACGCTGTTCCGCAATCTCTATCGTCACATAACACACTACAGTTCTAAGGCGACTGGCTTGCCATGCAATACTGCCTTCACACGCATGTTAAAGTGTTGGAAGATTATTTTATGCGAATCTCCGACTGCCTTATATTAACCTACGTCTGACTTTGGCAGCTCGGCCGGAATATTCGCACGATTTTGACGACTTCTTTGACGGTTCTTTGCGTCGGTAAGAAACTAATTTTAAAAAAAATGCAAAAATACCTGCTCTAAGAGACATACGAACATACACTTGCAACTATATCACATGTGCCTTGGTAACACCTAACTGAAAATACATTTCGAAATGCAACCCAAATAGCATGTAAGCTTGTGGTAAGCTTGCAATTGACTTGATTTAGGCATGCCATTACACGCCCTATTTGAAAAGTTTGATTCAAGCTTGAATCAAGCCTATCTTTTACAGTTGTATCCTGCCTTGTATACGAAGCAAGCTTGTTACAAGCTTGCAGCAACCTTGAATCAAGCTTTCCTGGCAATCTTGCTGCAGGTTTGTCGTGTGGATACTAGTTAGCTTGGTTAAAACTTGATTCAAGCTTATGGCTCAACATAACAAGCTTGCTGCAAGCTTGCAGCCTTGCCATGGCAAGCTTGCAGCCTTGCCATGGCAAGCTTGATTCACTGATTTTGCTATTAGGGAAATGTGTCTCCTTAATTTAAACTATTTAAACTATCTATTTAATAAATATTGTATGAGGAGGGTGTCCGAGGGTATCACACCCCGAAGTGCAGGCTGTACGCCCGTTGCATGAGAAAACGCCCTGCGATGCGGAGGCGCCAGAACTTGACGAAAGTGACATAGAAACGGGAGATCCCGAGAAAAACCACCGACCATCGTTATCATCCGGTACGATTGTCACATGTGAAACCCCAGGGCCCGACCCCACCAGGGATCGAACCCAGATTGCCTTGGTGGGAGGCGATTGGTCCGACCACTCAGCCGCCGCGGCCCATTGTTTATCTAATATAACCAACGTCATAGAACAGTAACTGAAACAAAACTTTTACATTACCTTTTTTGCTACCGTTAATTTGCAATGCAAATCGTTTATTAACGTTTGCTTTAACGTAATAAATATATAACAAAAAGTTTGATATTTTTTGCATAAAAACACTTAACATAATCAGTGTGAAATAAGCGAGCTTAAATCTTTTCTTTGCGATATAAAAGCATACTTATTCTAATAATCTTCTTAACGTTCAGTAATTAACGATGATAAGAAGTTCAAAGTGAAATGTAAATGTAACGGGACTTGTGCACTTTTAAGCTCATATCAAAAACTGTAATAAAAACCCCAGTCTCACTTGACAAATTAGACATGTGCCCACTTTTACCTCCCACCAGAAAAACTAAATATTGTTTTCGTAAGAAATGTAACTTTTATTTTGTAGGACTCGGTCAATTGAGAAAATTAAATGCTAACTTCCCGCGAGTTACTCACAAGCACACTAAACATTTAACATTAATTGTCAATCTGAATATGTAAGAAGGGCTTACGTTAATTTGAACATCCTGGAACAGCGACGTTGTTACAAGTGACGGCCAGTCAGTAAACAACAACAGTAGGGCACAGGAAAGGTGGTGGGACGTAGAGGGGGGACAGGGGAGTTGACTTAGGTGCGCGTAGAGGTGTGAAGATATTTTTTGTCAGTACTTTACATCTAGGTTTTTAACACTGGTGAGGGATAACACAATGTATGGAGCAGTGCCGAAATGAAGGGATGTGGAAAACTGAATATCTCCGAGCTAACCCACCGACCAGCGGCATTGTCCGGCACGACTCTCACATGCGAAAAACCGGGAATCGAACTCAAATCGCCCTGGTGGGAGGCGAGTACTCTATATAGCCATGGCCCCGTGCGTTGAAGTATTTATCTTCCCAGTGATTGCTGCAAGAAGTATGTACAAGTAAGAAGAGCATCGACTTCCAGTTTAATTTTCCCACGCTAAGTTAATCAAAGTGTTCAGACTGCTAACACTTTACCAATCAGATTATTTGCCACAACACAAACGTATTTCTGGCATGGCAATTTTTTTTACAACACGGTCACTGCAAAATAGTTTCTCACGAAGAAAATAATTATTAAAAATATTCAGCAACGTTAATAGAACAATTGTGATGACATTACTAACACAGGTAGTAACAATGAAACGAGCTTTTATGATTACAAAATATTTTCTATGCTACAAACAAAATAATGTCGCTTTCAAGAGAACCTAAAAAATTAATTAATAATATAAAAAATTTCAAACATTTCTTTGCTGGAAGCTAAGTAACCGGTAACGTAACATTGCTACCAAGGTTTTCGCTGCCCCAACTCAAAAGAGTGCATAATATCTTTCTTCAGTGACGCACACGTTTACGTCATGAGAAAGCCTTTTATTAATAATGGCAGTAATATTATAAAGTTATATTAAACGTAGTACTAATGTTCATCTTTTGTGTACATAAAGGCATGTGTGAGATTTTATGTAACTATAGGAATTTTGCAACGCGTTCTTTGAAAGACTGAATCGGCAGTTTCCTGATGAGACTGAGGTGGCGCAGTAGTGAAAAATTCGTCTCGAATTTTGGAGCAACCCTGGTTCGAGACCCGGTTCGGCCATACCAAACGAGGTAGGCCTACCACAACTATAACGCGTTGGTTTCGCATTCAGGAGGACCCGGGTTCAATGCTCGAATCCACTCATACTGATTTTGATTTTCCATGGTTCCCAGGTGAATATGTATTTGGGTGTTTCCTCAATAGACGTTATGACCAGTTCATCCCCCAGTTCCTGTCATTAATTCTAGTTGTGTGTCACAGTCTGTTTTGACCTCGCTGTCGACCAGTCGTGATGTTTAAGCTACTACTACAACCTAAGTTACTGGTCCTGTTAACTATGTTTCGCCCCTCCGTGAATTTTAATATCACTCCTGATAAATCCTAGTAGGGTTCCATAGTACAAAATATGTTCGATTATCTTATTCTCCATGTTTCTTTGAGTCATTCCATTTCTAACGACACTTCTGTGAAATTTATAGCTAGCCCCTTCTTGACTACCTTTCTGTACCGAGGACTGATAAGTACTCACAACGGACCAAAACTATAACGATCTTTTTAGTTCATGCTCAGTATACTAGAAATATATGTTCTTTCAGATTCGCATGGATTCTCACCTCTACAGTTCTAAGTGTTATGCGCTTGCGAATATGAAGTGTAGTAGTGCTCCTGTCTTGACTGCGAATTTTTCGTAGTAAATAACAAGTATAAAACTAATAGAGTTTTATGTAACCAGACATTCAAATTACTCGACAAGTAATTTACTGCCATGCCGAGTCCATTGGTAAAAATAATTTCTGATACCTAAAAATATCAAATTTCAGTTTAATATACTTACGTTTGCACGACATTTACGTGAGAAATCTAATAGAACAAGATTTTTAGCCTACTTTCCGAAGGAAAAATTAGACTTGTGAGATCGCCTTTCTAACTGTGTGTATGCGTGTATGTGTGGTTGTATGTGTGGGCTCCCCCTCCTTCCTTTTGCCAAAAAACTTTTGAACCAAACTTTGTACACATATAGTACTTTGTAATCTGACATAACTTTTATATATTTATTTTACACACTGTTCATATTATTTTCAAATTAGATGGCATTTTAACGTTTTTCGATCAAACTACGTATTTAATAAGAAACCTTACTTTAGAACTTCATCAAACTGAGTACACATACAATACACAAAGATGACTTGACTTTTGTGCATTTCGTTCATCCTGTGTTCAAATTTACAAAATGGCGACCATCTTGAAATTTTTTACATAGTATAACATATCTTAGAAAATATTTTTCAGATTCTCAGAAAACTTGGCACACACATACTACATTCAAAGCTTACTTGACTTTTGTGAATTTGTTCATCCTATGATTATATTTTCAAAACGGCGGCAAATTTTTATTTTTTAGCTTAGTGTAGCATATCTTAAAAATATTTTTTTCAGAATTTCATCAAATCTGTTAATCATATACTACAAACAAAGCTGACTTGACTTTTCTGTATTTCGTTCATCCTGTGTTCATATTCTCACAATTGCGGACATTTATATATTTTTAGCGTAGTATAACATATCTTAGGAAATATTTTTCAGAATTTCATTAAATTTTGTACACATGCACAACATACACAGCTAACTTTATTGTTGTATATTTTGTTCATAATGTGTTCTTATTCTGAAAATGGCGGTAATTTTTATATTTTGAGCATAGTATTACATATCTTAGGAAAAAAATTTCAGAATTTCACCAAACTTGACATTTTTCTGTCTCGTTCTCGTTTGTAATATTTTGAAAACGAAGGTTATTTGCTATATTTATGTTAGGAAGACATATCAGAAAATGTATTCCTCAATTTCATTAAACTTGGTACTCGTATATTACTTAGTAAGCTGACTTATGTGTAGCATATTTCGTGTATCGTACGTCTAAATCAATAATATAATGTAGTGTTTCCAGATCACGTAAACGATTTTAACTTTCAGGACTAATTTTCACTGGTAACTTCTTGTGTTAGTGGATAATAAATAGTCTTACGTTTCAACATGTTATGTTACTGTAAAAATAATATTCTTTCGTCGAGACAAACGTCTTCTCACTAATACACATGACCAATAACGAAATTAGAGCGGGAAATTTTCACGTAAGTTATCGAAATCTATTCTGTGCGGGAATATATTCGCGAAATACAGACCTCTCAGTAATAATATAAACATATGCCATTATTAATACCAACAGTGAACCAAGAGATATTCTGAATTGGTACACAGAAAAACACATGCTTATGTTGTATAACCATTAATAAAAAGTTTTAAACATGTATGTATATATATATATATATATATATATATATATATATATATATATATATATATATACACATCTATGAACATCTGAAATCTAAAGCTAGAGATGTTTGAAACTATTTTTGATTAGCTTAGTAAATAACTGCATCTAATGAACTAAATTCGTTGACCATAACATGATTTTCGAATATTTGTAAGCAAGTCACAGGTTATTTTTTTAAGTATTTTCATTTCACACCAACTTAAATTGGTGCTTAAATTAGCACAATCACCGTACATATTTTCAAAAATGTCCCAACCTTGCCCTATTAGCCTCGAAAATTAGCTTGCTTAATTTGAGTAAACACAAATTACCGAATGGAAAAAAAAAATATCTTCAGAATGCAAACGTAAAGATAAAAAATAATTTAAGACTACCATTGTAGATTATTATAAGTGAGTTATAAATAACGTATGAAATAATGTAGCTGAATTCGTGCTGATTCAATAAAATAAATCCATAAGGATTAACGAAGTAACTATAGTAAATTATTTTAGGAAATGGTTTAAAAGTCATTATTACAAATGCTCAATAAATATATAATATACGTTTAATCTTTTTTTTTTGCTTAAAAATTACATGTGCAGTGCTTCACCGTGGCGGAAGAAATGTCAACGGCTAGTGAAGCTAGACTTTTTCCTGTGTTAAGGCTGAAGGCCACTTATAATCGACACACTCAGAAGGGTTTTCCAAGAGATAAAGACGACAAAGCTCTTGCCTGAAACCAAGTGTGTTGTCTCGTTTCAACGAACAATCAACCATTCAAGCCACTTGCGCAACTTCTATGGGAAAACTCATATGTACAAAAAATTATGGAAATTATAAAAATGCAATTATAATTAGCATAAATACCAACTTTCATCAGTAAGATAACTACAGTTCGCCATCTGAACTTTCTTCTGTTTTATTACAGAGACATAAACAAAATATACTCCTGTAAATCAGCCTTATCACATATGCGTATGTAAGTTTATATTATAAATGTACATACGTATGGCTGATAAATCTGTTGTTCCTATAATGCATGAATTTTTAAGCAGTTTCCTAAGCAGACCCTTGAAATTATTAGGCGCGGCATTCTCGCACGAATGTAATTTTCATTTAATGAAAAAATCTATAAATGTAAATAACAGATTATACAACTGGTTTCTAGCCAATCAAGAATTTAAAAATCATTTTTCTGTGAAGTTATTTGCAAAAAAAACATTATTACCGAAAAGAAAAAACACATTTCCAATGTTATTTAGAGCACGTATTTAGCTCTCATTCTAAGAAATTGATTTAATTCTACTCTAGGATTAGGAGTAACTTTAAAATCTGTTTAAATTTAGGAATAAATTATAAATAAAATGTGATATCCTCTAATACTAATTACATGTTTTCAAGGCTTCGTTCCTTCATTTCCTATATATTTTTCATCAAATATGTGTCCTAGGTAACACTGTGACCACTATTATCATTTAAACATAATCATTGCTCCAAAATAAGTGTAAGAATATCATTAGGCACATAACCGAATGGAAAGTGAACTACTGTGATGTCTGTATCTTGACTGATACTCGATACGCACAAATATGGTCGTATAAATTAATTCACACTAAACCAAAACATTAGTAACTAACTGCCTACTTGAAATTAAAGTAGAACATATTTTTAAAATTTTATTACGAAAACTAAACAAGGCACTGAACAAATATTTATGCTTCAAAGAATAAAATAAATAGAAACAAAAAACGCGAAAAAAAAGTATCACCATTTTGCCCTAACTATTAGAACTAAATTATTCGTCAACGTACTTATAGACTTTTATTGATTGTGGCATCGGCATACACGGAATGATTCTACAAAGCATAACAAAATAAAAATTATTTTGAGTGACATATTTATTTTGTGTTACGATGTAAATGGTTTTGTGTACCATCCTTTAATTAAAGTGCTCACGCACATAAACATACACATATGCATATATACCAACAAACATAATTTGTAAGTGATCGTATTCTACAATATAATCACGGCAAGACTAACGAGTATCGAAATAAGGTAGGCATTCATTACCTTCTGAATAACTGCGAACACTTTTCATCACAACCCCTGTAATTTGCCATTAGTAAACAATGTAATTGAAAGGCCTCGCCTAACAACCGTCAGAACAGGCAAGCAAAACTTCAGGAATCCACAGCAGATTTTAAAAGTTTTGATTACTCCGCTGTAAAATGTAGCAAGGCATTGCAGGTAAGGTAAGTGGGCTTTACGTAACATCGACAACGAGGTCATTAGAGATAGAGACACACAACTTGGTACAATGACAGGAAGAAGGACAGAATTTGGCCGTGGCTTATGTAAATAGACCATTCCAGATTTTGTCTGGAGCTATTTCGGGAAACCAAGGAAAACCGATATCAGGATGACCGGAGTCGGGGATCAAATCCGGGTCCTCACGATTGCAGATCCAGCGTGTTACCATTGTGCCACCTCGCTAGGTCAAGGCACTGAGTTTAATGAAATTAGAATGCTGGTATTTGTAACTACAGTATGTGTTTATATTTTGAAAAAAATATTGAATGGATACTTTTTGGGTTTACAAAAAGTAATTTTTATTTTACTGTTATGTCTTAAAAAGACAGGGTCTTCTGTTAAGGTATAATACGTGCACATAGGACGACAGGTAGGAAGTACACTTGCACATTTGTAGAGTGATGAGGCTTATTAGGTGCGTATATGTGTTGCCAATGGCATTCCCACATTCCTGCGAATAAAATATGAAGAAATCTCATGCAGGCGGTGTTTTCAGGTGGAATGTCTCCCCCATCAAGGGTTTATGAAATTTTCTGCAAAATCTGATCAACAAGGCGCAGAAAATAACTTCCGCACATTTCCTGAATCAAGAATTTCTATTTAACTATCGACGTTGTAATAACGTTTTTTACCTTAAAATATTGACAATTAAATTACTACAATTTCATAAAATTCTAAATTTTACTGTCTGTCATCTTCTTTTGGGACATAACATTTAAGTAGGCTAAAAATGCATTCAGAAATCTAAGGCGCAGAAAAACACTAACAAATCAAATGTTTAACTACTTATTACCAATTAACATTTCAAAGACGTATCTTCCTTCCTGTAAACTTAATTGACATTGGAACAGATTGGTAAGTCAGAAGTCTGAAAGAGTTTATAGTTTCGGGATGTATATTTGTGCTCATTCGTGTACTCTTAGGTTAGTGACGTGACTAAGGTTGTTATTTATTTCCAAGTTCTAGATTTTTAATCAACTTGATCCTCAGTTTTAAATCATTTATAAAATTTAAATTTATAATTATTGGTGCACTGAGCTTTATGCTTACAATGACTCTACGACACATTGTTATTGTTTCGTGTATCTAATATTTTTATTATATTCTGCAAGATAAGAAATAGTTTCTTACAATTTAGCTTCCAACGAATGTAGGATAATATTTAACGACATACATAAACTGATGTAAACCTGTGCTTGTAACTTCAAATAAAAATATATACTACTTTTAAACAGTTTAAACAGTGGTGAAAAGTAAGTGAATATGAGATGTTAGTGAATTAATATCTTTAACGTAGGTCTTTAATTATATCAGGCAAAATTACTCACCTTTAAAAGTTACAGAAAGCAGTAACTTCCGTAGTTTATTTATCCCCAGTTTAAACCTGAATGATTCGAATGACGTTTTATCAAGAAACTATATGAGAAAAATGTTGTACGTCTGGAAACTTAACAAATACATTCAAACTGTGCTTCCTGGCCATAAAATAATTAATAAGTTTGGAAATTTTTTAACAAAATGGTGTTTTTTTTATGTTTGTAAAGAAGAAAAATATGGGGGTAACATACGCACTTACAGTGATGACGTTCTAAATGCAAAAGTAAATGTAAACTACGAATTGGTAATCTAGTGTCGCAGTCTACAAGTAAGACACGTTTTGTAATAACGACAACGCACTTGTGCATCTCAGAAAAACCGTAAGTTCTAGGCAAAGTCATCAGAATGCAAGCTTACATTACATCCGACGATTTTGTACTATGCAATAGTATAGTTTCACCTTTAATATTAAATAATTTTCGTAACCGACTTGTAGAGTATGCCTTCTTAAAGTAGGGGCCTATTGTTTCTTAACGTCTTCTCTTTTGTAAGGGAAGTGAACTATGGGACTTCTTTCTAACGTATAAGTAGAACACGTATTTATTTACAATCTGCCCAGGATTAAATGCTCAAACGTTGCCCTTGATCACGTAGGGAGCCTACAGAAATACAGAAAATTATTCGAGCTTTTCATATTTTTGCACACGAATTGGTATGGTAAGTCGTCAAAGGATTCAGAGTATTAGGCTTTGATGAACTGCAACATCATGTAAACAATTCCTTAATCTACTGTCGTCTAAAGGTGTTTCCTGATTCGAGTCATGTAGGCCTACCTCAACACTAAGAACGATGACTCGAGAAACTTTTACGACAACGTTGGAGATATGGTGATATATTCTGGATTGGACTGTTTCTTAGAAGAAAGTTTTAACCAAAGATATCGTTTAAAATATGTCGGCTAGAACAACTCTTTCAAAGATGATATTTGTAAAGAAAAACATTCGTGCAGAAGAGACTTTTAACTATTGTATAAACCCCTGGAGCTTGATTACGAGCACACTTTGTTGCAGTATTGCCAACAAAGAATATCGATAAACCGATCGAGCAATTTATGCGCCTACAAGTGTCACATGAATCGCTCTCAAGGTTCAATACTTCCACATAGCACATGTCTCTGAAGAACACCCTTTGAACTGCATTTATGGCAGACCATGAATGCTCACAATTATAAATTGTTTGGGCGCAGATGGATTAATACAAAAGTACATACATTAAAATTATTAATGTGCGTTGTAGATAGTTGTTTGGTGCACGTCAAGTTAATTTGGCCGTAAAATGATGTTAACTTGCGAGTATTTACTTGCGTAATAGTTAGTTTCCCTATACAAGTGACACTTATCTTATACTACCCTACATGAATAGCTGGGAAAACCTCGTAGAGTTCAGGTTGCGGCAGTTAGCTGTCGGTTTACTTTATCTCGATGGTTAAGCGCTCGTTGCAAGCAAGCTCTTTATCAAGCTCACGCGGTAGCTTATAAGTGCCACGTGTCAGATGTAGTACTCAAATCTGAACTGGCCTAAGTTCTCGACACCTGACTAGCAAAAAGCGAATTATAAATCTTCCCCAAATTCGCCTTTTCAACCTATACAGTAATATAAAAAACAAATGTAATTCAAATTAATTGGGGTAGCTACAGAAAAAGTAAACTGCATGCAAGTTGTAAAACTAAGCAAAACATTAGGAGAGATATGTAAGTAAATTCGGCAATGCTAGATTAAATAATGTAAAAGATAATAAGTACATTCCACGAAGAACCAACAACATACTTCATGGTTGTCTCGTGCTTTCCTAACAATAAAAATAATTAACGAAATTTGAATTGAACAATGTTGCGTTTTTCATGCCGTTGTGATGATTTTAATGTGAACTATACTAAAACAGGTTATATATTTAAACTGCTCTGCATATATTTAAGTAGGCCCCTACATATCTCTCATTAACAGTGTGCAGCCTATTGATAAAAGAGATCATTTTGGACCGATGCGTTACTATACTCATAACACTTAGCAAACATTATAGAATAATAAGTTTCACAGAAACTACCTTGACTTTCTTGTGTAAATAAAACTCTATTATTGTTAGTTTTGTCTAAATAGATGTAACAATAGTAACTTTTAGGCCTCAAAATATTTTGAAGAGCTAATCAATTCCCTATGTAATATTCGCTTAATCACTACTTAATCAAAATGTTATGCTCATAAATAAAGCAAATAGTTAAATCGTTACCACCCGCAAGCAATGTCAAATAGTGTCAGTCAGCACGCGCAGACAGTTTTGATTTAAGCTGTCGCATATATTTGGTAGGTCTGAGTCCCTTGATTATCTAAGACATAAAACTTATAAAACTAGATCATTTGTGTCTTCAAGGACTAGTAAAGTAGTACTAGTGCTAACGACAACAGTTAAAGCACCTGATAGCTTATCACTTGTACAAGCAAAGCAATAAGGCGTGCTGTCGAAATGTCGGCAAGGCAATTACATGGAATCGCCAACAACAAACCTATTACTTTATTTCGTTGTCACGGAGATAAAAGTAATCTTTAATCAAGATACTTTTTAAATGTCCGTACGCAAAATTGTATAGCCATAGATTTCCTTGAAAACACGAAAACTTTGTGTTTATAACCGGTTTTGTTCTGTAAAAATACACCAAGGTAAAAGGTAAAAAAAAACTAAGAAATAATAAAACAACACCAAGTCACTGTGATTTTTTTTTATTTGACAGACTTATGTTTTTTGGCCTAATCAAAGCTGTATTACGCTGAACCACTGTTCCTAGTATCTATTTTAAAAACGTAATAAAAATAAATTAATTTCAAGTGTTTTATTTACGTTTCCTTTTAAATGCGCTACTGTAGCATACGTTTTTTTTACACAAACATGTCTATAATACACGATGTTCATAAAGTTAACATAACATTTTGTAGGGCGAGGGAAGAGCGTACGATGACGTTGCGTGATAGTTTGCTCTTATAAGTTAAATATAAATACAGAATCTACAGCTATACGGTATTGTTCACACTGTCAGCGAATTTCGACTTTCAAAATTGTACACTTTTAGATAGGGCTGATAAGTGACGCAAATGTCGCTCATTAATTCCATTTTCCATATTTCCTTAAAAAAAAAACTATACAGAATGTTCATAAGCAAATTCATGATAAGTACACCACGCGAATTCTGGGCTAAATCGGGGACGAAAATGTCAGTGGCAAAATGTTGTACGATGACATTTTATTTGCACAATGTGGCAACATAGCACTGTAGTTAGTCCCCTCTTGCGCTCCACAGGTATCTTACTTATCATACTACTACTGTTCTGGCCTGCATACGATGTGTGCAGGTTAAAATACCGAGAAGTCCAAACATTATTATACGTTTACTTGACGTAACATAATACCTGGACTTGGGGCACAAGAGAGGAAGTTCTCCATGCTATGTTGCCACATCGTGCACGTAAAATGTACTACAGTTTGCCACTTACGTTTTTATCTTCAATTTATCCCAGGATTCGCGTGGTGTGCTTATTATGAGTTTGTTTATGGATAACCTGTATTTAAATGTACCGTTATTTTGATCTTTTTAATTACTTTCAAAGTATTTTTAACAATTGTCCAAGAAAGACACAGCCGTATTCAATAATCTTAAAGTTGGATTGTTAACCAAATTTACGTCTCAAATATTCGGTAGTACTTTTTAAGACTTTTTTAAGTGGTTGCCTTTTGAAACAGTTTCGGGGCTGTATTATATTTCTAGACTAACACCGCCATCGTATGGAAGAAGACAAGTCCGTAATGATATACACGGATAATTTTGTGAGCTGCACCTGTCAACAATGTGAAATTGTGTGACAGCATGGAATCTATAATATTTATTCATGTTTAAATAAATGTGTCTATATTGCAAGTTTCAATAGATTGTATCAGATTCCCAGCCTTAAAAATATGTTTAGTTAGAGTGAATAGTCATAATAATCATTTTAATGATATATTGTTGCCACAACTCTTCCAAATTGTCATGGATGAGATGCCGTATTGTAATGGAGAGATGTCGCTTAGTTCATATAAAATCGTATTTTTTAAATTTAATAATTGGAATTAGTTACTTAAAAAGTTTAAATATACTTAAGTAGCTCATTTATTTAAAATGTAACTAAATATAAGTATCAATTTATTTTTTCAAAAAGAAAGTTTAAAAGCTGTTCTTCAAACTTACCAGTAGACATTTAGTGCTTAATGCTATTCTTTTCTCACTTGGACTATATATGTATTAACCATATGATGACTTGCTTTATTCTTTTTAAAGATATTCTTGTACGTCTACCACATTCCTTAGCATCCCATTTTACTTCATTAAGGGTCTAGTTTAAGGGGATGGTAACACTGCAGTGCCAAATGTCTTAGGTATATTTCATCAAATGTATTGTCAAGTATACCGCAATACCTGTCCGCTGCATACCAAATTTCCGGCGTGATTTTCTAGGTACGTAACTAGGTAGATAACTTCAACAAAGAAATAAAACAATATTTAAATAATTTTTTAGTTAACGCAAATTTTACGAACAAAGTGAATATTTACTGATGATAATAAGTTTTATGAATCGCATATAGCGTTTTAAAATGGTGTGGTATCTATCCCTCCAAATAGTGACATTTCAACAATTTTAAAGAAAAATACGCCGCACCATGCTAATTGGTAACGCCTTAGTATAATATGGCAGAACTGTGTGAAAATTCATGTAAAATAATCATGTTTTGATGCCAAGTTATAGAATTTAGGAAAACATTTGCCATTTCTCAAATGAAACTATTATACATTAACAACTTCTAGAGATTGAATTGGAAGCTTGCCTCATTAAAAACCGTTTATCCTGTAGAATAATTTGAGGCAACATAACTTAACTTCACATGCAGGTAACTAGGGTAAGTACTGAAGATGAGTGTGACACCGATGCAATCTACAATACTTGTTCCTGTTCAACAAACGGCAACCATAGCATCTATCCTAATGCGGGATCTCAGCCATAATTACCTTAAGGATGTTTCACAATCACACACACACAAACTTTGTGAGTTAATTGCTTGCGTTAAAAAAAAAATAGAAAATACACAGTGCACTTGCTACCGAAACTGAATATTAATGGAGTTCCATGACAATCACTAAATTTACTGTTATTTTCTCAAAAAATAGAGTGAAATAAAATTATAATACTTGGCATGATTTGTAATTTGATCGGAAACCGTAACCTAAAAGAAAACTAATATCGATACATTTTCCCGAAATGAAGATAGCAGGGATGGTCACCGTCTTACTATATAACTTTTTGGCCGTCAAGAATTAAGATCATTTGATGTTCGATGCAATTTACGATATCTTCTGACTTACGTAACTAAGAGTCTATATATGTAATTGTTTTTGTTTGTGGCAGGTTTTTCCAACGTACAAGTTCTGTATCAAGTTAGTTTCTAGGACTCGGCGTATTCTAAAACATTAACAAAGCTGTCGTGAAAATACAAATCTGCTCAAATTATCACAAATCCGTGTAAAAAAGGAATTAGTAGTACTCGTTTGTGCCGAATATAACTGACATCAGTAAGTATATTGCTTTGTGACATATGGCAATAATTCACTTACTCGTGATGCGTTATCTTACGAAACAGCTGCCAAAAGAGTATGTGTTAAATTGTGTGATATATAGATATATATTGCAGTCTATCTTAGGAGTTTCCGTATCTTCGATATTATGATGGATTACTGTGGATTCGGAGACTGACAAGTATAAATAAATTATTTAAAACAAGTATTCCCTGTTATTTTTAAAAGCTGTTTAAAAGCCATTTTGTGAATAATTGGTCTCGTTCGTAAAAATTATTCACGTTTCTTTTAATCTATATATTAATTTATTGTTTGAATGATCTCGTTACCTTGCATGTTCTCTGCTTACGTTATGAATAGAAATATTCTGTGTTTTCGATGTAATTTTGGCGGTGTTTAATATTTTCAAAATTCTTCTTTAACTTGACGAAGGACATTGGACGAAGGGTCAAATGTATAAATATTGGCAATATACATGGGACAAGACGAGACATGATACAAACAGCAAGGGACACGAGGGACAGTGTCACGTGATCATTTTAACCAATCGGCACGCAGTGTCCAACGGACACAGCATGTGACAACTTAATTCTAGCACGGCCTTTAATTGTCTATGCTGTCTAAACTGATGTGTCCCAGAGTGTTTCAGGTGTCTTAGGCCGCGGTTACACGGTCCTCGGAACTATTTTTAATTAAACTTTCTCAGCCGCACGTGTGGTCACACGGTGTCTGAAGTAGTTCAGCCAGATATAAGTGCCTTAAAATAATAACCGGTGTATGAACATATGACCAATGACTTGCCGTCCAAGCTAAAGAGGAGCAAGGCGTGAGTCGGGCACACATGGCATAGACTAGCTTCCAGTTACTACTGAAGTTACCTTTTGCACTGTGGTTTGTTCTTTAAGTCTAGTTTATAAGAGGAAAGTGTGCACTGCATGTTGAAACTTTTTAAGTACGCACATGGTTTTTGGTGGTTGATAACTACTGAACACACTAATTAATTTTATTAAGTATTTTGAGTATTAATTCACAATAATGAAACGTACCTTTTACTATTGTTATCAATTAAAGCGCTATTGAAATAATATAAAATTAAATAAAAATTTGCTTCACTGCATCTATGTTTCAAATGTTAAATAAGTTTTTTTTAATATTAATAATTCTTTGCATATAATAACAGCTCAGTATGTACAAAATGATGTCAACAGACACCGTGTGTTGTCTAACCGTGAACCGCCGATGTGTGCAAGAAAAGACGGCCAAAGTATATCGATAAATTGTGGCTGAGTAATTAGCCTTAAAATATCGTATAGCTGGCAGCGAAAAATAAGTACAACTTTTATACCAGTATTACAAGTTATTATTTAAGGTGGAATAATGTGATTCAAGAATATCTGCATCCGCTCCTAGAGTTGATGCTATAAGCGAATTCTAAAGCGCAGATGCAAATGGACTAAGGAGTAAATCAACCTCGTAAAACCGGTAAAATTCACTCACCAACACAAATTCCAAACACACATTCAAGTAAGCATGGTCGAGAGAAAAAATTGAATTTTGAGCCAACCGTTCTTTGAGAACATTTCCATTAAGTAATTACCGTTACATTTATGGGACTGCTTGCCCAGGCAGCCGAGCAGTATGCAGAAATTTGGTTGATAGTAGTTTTTTTCGAAAACTGACCAACGTGCGTAAGATATGTATGTTAAGGAATACCATTCAAAGAATGTTACATTCTAGTCCCCCGCTAATCCTTAAACCAAATATTTTTCGCGGCCGAAAATTACAAAAATGCATGTGCTTGCAGTCTTTCGTGTAAATTAAAATATGTGTGCAATTAGATTATAAAACGTACAGGCATGTTCAATTTACCTTCATATTTAGTTAATATGTCATAAAAAGTATTGGAAAATCTCTGACTCATAGAGGCAATCAATTGACGAGAAGACTGCACACCAGTTCAGTGACTTATGCCTAGAGGCTAGGATTGAAAGGGCCATGCATGGTGTGTTTCGTTAAGTAAGTTCACAGTTGATAATATAACAGTAAGTATAGAATAAAGATCATTCGCACAAGAATTGACCTCTATGTAGTCTTACTTACCGATTCACAACTGCAGAAAAGTAGTCGTGTGCATAGAGATGCTGTCATAGGAAATGGTAATATTAATTTCTTGTGCGTACGCACAGGACAGCAGCCAATTACAGAAAAGGATTTAGAAAATGCCAGCCGTGTTGGTTTAACCTCAAAAAATACACAAGAATAAAACAAAGGTATAATAAGAAATTTTAAGGGTGGAAACCACGTTTCCGTATTGTAAATAATGTTTTGTACATTTTCTTGACGGTTTAATTGTTGCTATGCTATATAAATGAACCTTTGCTAAGAACTGACTTACTTAGGGGCATTATATTTGTGCTTTCTAAATCTAAATCGCGAAAAACAATGGTGTGAGTGGTTCGCGATAGACTGAGCAGTTTTGAAGTCTACCTCTAAAAATATTTCTACACGTTTGTGCATACCTAATTCAACATTAAAAATCTTTTATTCACCCATTGTATTGCTAGCGACGAATCACTAAATGTAGTTGCATTTATGTGGTAATTTAAATATTACACTCCTGCAATATTATTAAGTCGCCAAACACCTTTCACTAAGGGCCCAAACTACCTCTTTCGAATGACAACCAACTGCTCACCAATGCTTTCTCTATGGGGATAGCAGTTGGTTGTCATTCGAAAGCCGTTTATAGATGCGGCCCTAAAATACATTTTTTTCTGAGCAAAAAAAAAAGTTTAAGTAATCCATCGCGGTACGAATTTTTATTTATCTGACATAAGAAACTATAACGAACATTAAATAACTCTTCTACTTACATAATAATTTAACTTTAAAATAAAAAAGTATAATGCTTATAGCTGGCTTAACACGAACATACATACATTCGTTGACACGAAAATACAGTTACATCTGGCTAAGAAACGTCCTCTATAATAGTACTTACTGCTGGAACAAGTGTACGCCATGAAGTAAGCAGTACAGCACAACTAGACACTACAGAATTCGAAAGCAAATCACATCGCAGATTTCTACTTACAGTTGGAAATTGACTAAGGGTATGGAAAGGTACGATACCGAGCGGATGGCTGGAATACTCAGTCGTCAATAAAATCTTAACAAATCATCGAAATTCAATGAGACTTTTTGCCTAGTAGATATTTTATCAGCGGACGTTTATTTGTATAGCACTACGCGGTAGTATGCTTTACTTTCGAGTAAGAAATTAAAAACTGGTTTTAGAACAGTAAGAGCTTGAAATCACAAAATGTACAAAAATGGAAAACTGTCATTTTTATAATGTTTAGTATGATAGTATCTAGGCCTTTTTAATAACCGAATTTCAAAAGTACTCGTCTTTTGATATGAAAATAAGTTTACACTCCGAAAGTCTCTGCACGAGAGGTTCATGGATGTTACAATTATTTTTAAATGAAAATGATAGTATTTTTGAAATTCGGTTTATATAGAGGCCTGGATACTATCACAGTAAAAATTATAAAAATGACAGTTTTCCATTTTTGTAGAGTTTGAGATTTCAAGCCGTTATTTTTCTAAAAACAGTTTTAATTTGTAACTCGAAAGTACAGCATACTACCATATAGTGCTACATAAATAAACATCTAAAATATTTACTCGGCAAAAAATTTCACCAAATTTTGATGAGCTTTTCAGATTTTATTGAATTTTGATTGTTTCAGTCGTCCGCTCGACCTCGTACCTTTCCATGCCCCTTGAGCAAGTAGTAAACTAATTAAAAGCGTTGACCTGACAATATTGTATGAATCTGAGACAAAATAATCGAATATTCTTCAAGCTATATATACCGAGTGAAGTGTCGCATCGCAACAGTAAGGGAGGGCCCGGGGTTTGATTCCATGGTTTGCAGGAATCGCTCTAAACGAATTCTGGAATAGTTCCTCATAAATTCCATGGTCGATTTCTCCCCTAGTTTGTGACCTTGAACATCAATATATGTGTGATGAAAATACCGTATACAGTTTTTGACCTACTTATTACAGTGGTATGTTTCCATTTGTTGATAATTTACCCTTCTTGAAATCCGTTTTGTCTCCTAAGATGCACTGTACAATAAATAAATAGTTGAACCAGTGAATTTTATACTAAATTACACAAAAATTATTTTAGCGGTTGACAGAGAAGGAGAGGGAATTTTCCTCGCTGAAACACGTCGGCCTGTGCCATGTTTCGTCGTTATCGGACGTTGAACTATGAGGATGCGTTTAATGTGCAACGTGCACGACAATGCTCATACGAACATTTGAACTATCACGAAGTAATGTGGTTGAAACATAGCAGCAGCCTGGCTTCCTCATATATAGTGTAGGAGAGAAATACCAGAAATATCTCCTTCCAGAAGTGTTGCAACATACCCGGTACGACTGGCGATTTTGGCGTAACATGCAGCCACGGAAACTAACGTGCTTCAAATGGCTATTATTCATTACAAATACCTCTGATTAACAGAGAGTTTTGCTGAAAAAAATTAATATATTGGAGCAAGTCATCAAATTAATGGAGCATCAAATTAATACAGTTAAATGAATACACTTTCCCCAACTGTAAATATACAAGAAAACAATATTTAGTGTCACATACAATTTTGGTGCTATTCTCGGTTTAATATAAGTTTGATAAATTTTTATATCTACTTATTGATAATTTATTTATATATTTTTTGTGATTTGTAGCACAATGTAAGCCAATTTAAGTTTTAAAATTAGCAGAAAATGTCCATTTCGCCATTTATACTGCAAAGATTGCCTTTCATTGTGCCACAAATCATAAAAGATTATCGATTATTGCCCATAAGTAGCTGTCAAATTTTACCAAACTTTATGAAACAGAGTATAGCAATGTTATAATACACTATCGACTGATTAAAATATATTTTGTATATAATGTTTTATTAATGTCAATGTCTGACCTTAACAAAATCAATGTTTAAGCGTCTTTTTTAATAAAATTTTCTAAATTGGTATTCGGATAAGGGATGGAATTTTACGTAAATTTATACTATTAGCTTTATTTGAGCTATTGATAGCATAGTGTGAAATTCTTTCCATAAACATATGGTAACACATCTGTTACCTCTGCTAATTTTTTTCATTTGTTATTGGCTTTGGTTTTTCACTTGAACATTCACAAACAACTCTATCATCACATACAGGAACATCAGAAGATTTTTTGTACCTATATACGAACTAAAGCGACCTTGCTTAACAAAGAGTTGCTACAAGTTATCAAAACGTTACAACACAAAAATTCTGTAGTTATATGAGTATCGTGTACAACCACGATATTTAGCTGTAATACGTTTAATGTTTTACGATTATTAAATACAGTGGTACAAGATAATTTAGCGGGTGACCACCCGAGTGCGTACTTTCATTAATATTCATTTATATCTCCAGATTATGTACTCTAAACAGTCAGATAAGCAGGAATGGTAATGTACGAATAAAAGCGTTACAAAAGAACGGAATGCTGGTAGAAAATAAGAGCGAGAAACCGACCACTGTGTTTTTGTCAACCCTACAACAAATAACTGTCACTTGATTTCTGAAAATTTTTTTCAGTCATCTCTGAGAACAGTCTCCGGTAAGCGAAAAAATCACAGCCAGCGTTTTATGCCATTTCCCTCGACGCTCTGTTACAAAGAGAAAACTATACTGAGCAAAAAACTGCCAGCAGCTCCGGGACCTAATACAATGGTCGTGGCTTTCATCATAAAGTCGCCGAACGACACTTTATCAGACACCAAAAAAAACCGAGCCAGCGTCTTGCAAATAACGCGGTCCGCGATTAAAACTCGCCGACTTGTGACGCAATCACACGCTGCCGCTGCTTCAGAACGGCCGGGACGGGCTGGATTCCTAGTGAGCGTGTAAAGTTTAGAATGGCTCGCATTTCACAGCTCTCGGAGACCAAGTGACCTGAGCTGCTGTTATTTTTCACGCCTGTGTTTATCAGCCAGTTAACAACATCAGTAACTGTTACCGCATACTTAAACAGCAGACTCGAATTTACACTTGTTTTTGCCCCAGGCCAAAGTTCTTGAATGTGCCTCCTCTCACCCGACCCAGTTATACATATGCATGTTACGATAATCAGAGCCATTAGTTTGTCACGACTAGACTTTTGCGCCGTTTTTGTTTCAATGCCTTAAATTCTACTACAAGTTAGAAAAATATGTGTTTTCTTATGGGAGACCGAGGCGATCCGGCTTCGATTCCCGGCTGGATCGGTCCCCGAATTTTCGCATGTGGGAATCGTGCCGGACGATGCCGTTGGTCGGCGGGTTTTCTCGTGTTTTGCCGTTTCCGCCGTCCTATCATTCCGGTTCAGTTCCATACTCACATCGTGTCACCCCACACCAGCGCTGAAGATCTCTCACTCACACTTACGGGAGAGTTTACCACAGGGAAAATTTCTGCCACTAGTTTCGCTTCTATCGCTAAGGGACCAGGGAACTACGAAACTGTAGTAAAATTACATTTATACAGTCTTGGAAATATTTAACTTAATTTTAAGGTGTAAAAAAACTCTTCTCGCGTTTTAATTTATCAACTTCATGTAACTTAAAATTCAGGAAAGCACTGTGATTGGTCAGTTTGCACCCATTAACGACACCAGCGCTCAAGTGGCAGAAATGTTTCCTGTGACAAATTTTAACATGGATCTTTCTAACCTGTAGTAGAACTAACCTTAGTGCAGAACAGTAACTGTGCCTCATGGTTACTGGCAGCGTGTCTTTCTTCAGACACGTCTCTCATTTGACTTCACAGCCAGAATAATGCTATTGTGATACCACACGTCTATGATCTGCCAGTAAAACCGCATGGCATGTGGCAGTTTAAACACCCAATCACTGACCATGAAGCACAGCTGCAGGTGTGCAAATATGGCTACGGCCAGTCATTTTTTGTGAAAAAGAGTTTGCAACAATTTGTTTCGATGACTTACGTGCACACCTGCAACTCTGGTTCGTGGTTATCGGCAGAATGTAATAGGACAGGAGCGTAGCTCATTTTACTGCACCAACCAGAACAATGTTACTGTGACATCACACGTCCGTGATTTGCAGGTAGAACCCCGAGACGACGTAAGTTAAAATCTTACAAGCGCTGGCCATGACGCAGAGAAATATATATGTACATAAGGCATTGAAACAAATTGTTGCAGAATTCTTTTCACCAAAATCACTGGCTCTACATATGGCCAGAGGCACGAGTATTTCGCGTATTGATTCAAGGTCAGGTTGGACGTCAAGAACCTATACATAACTGTAACTTCTGTGATTAGACGACAGCAGTTTTGACACACCTTCGGAGATTGCAAGCCAGTTGTAAATAATAAAATAATTCGTGGGGCTACCCACTTGTACAGTTAGAGGCCAATGGATACTCGACTTTGACCAGTGCGTTTATGGGACTGAGAAGTCTATACTGTTGCCAGATTAATACGGGAAATACTCTTGCCTCTACATATGGCATTGAAACGAAATGATGCAAAGTCTTTTTTCCTCAAACTCGTTTCTATAACGATTATTTAAAGTTTTCTGATAGCTATTATTATCACAACATAATATTATTTTTTATTAATTATCACAAGCTTCTCTTACATATTTTAGTACTTATTTGCAGCCAATATCTTTATCTAGGAATTAAATTTACTCAGCATTCTCTAAATTTTATATAACATATTTAATTTAATATACTGTAAGCGGGAGTGAATTTGGACACGTGTAGTGACTTTAAAACATTACAAAATTATTTTGTGTGTGTATGGTTGCCCTGAACACAGAATTTGATTTCCTATAAACTCCAAATAATAATTATCCACGTGACATTTAATCAATAAAATTTTACTCACATATGTCAATTATGCAAAAAAAAAATGGAATAAAAGTATCCCAGAGTCACCCCCGCTTACGGTATTTCATATTTTAAAAAATGTCACTCGATGTGCTCCCATTTCGGACATACGCCATGTGTTATGACTTAGGTTGTCTTCGTGGGAAATCCGGGCCAGGACGACATGCTATGAACTTCAAATATACATTCAATGCGGTTAGCTGAATTTACTTTGACTGTTGTGTTCTCGGCATAACTAGATAACCCCAATACGGAAGCACCGAACAAATTGTCGTAGTGATGATTCACTGAGCTTCAGTTCTTGGGAACTTGGGTTCGATTCCTTGTCCTAAATTTCTAATTTTCTTTTTCCGAAATGTTACGAATTTTGTCCAGGCTAGTGCTGGTACGAACCCTCGCTACAGACCATAACCGATTCCTCCCGTATTCCTGTATGATCTATTGGTACAGTCTGAAACTATTTCCCAGTCGAGATTTCAAGTTGTATCTACAAAACGGTAATATGAATGAGTTCGCGTATTTGCTGATGGAGAACCCGGTGTCGAAACCAGTCGCCTTTATTATCTGATGATTATTTCTAATGAGTAGAGACCTGAAAATGCACGTTTTCTTTTAGGCACAAGCTAGAATTCAAGCAACTTTAGGTCTGTATTTCGTTCATAATTGGCCGTTGACTTACTCGACACTTCCTGGAAGTAGCTGAACCAACAATAAAACTGTAACTGAATGCAGGCCCACTTCACTGTGTCAGCGAGTAGCTAATAAATATCTGCTATCTCCACGATTTCAGACATGTCAGTGAACCCGCGAATTTTTCGGCCTCTACTAATGTGTATAGAATGTGTTTGCAGGAAGGATGAACTGTAATTCACTGTACAATATTGTCCGCTTCCTGATCTTGTACGCCTAGCAGATTTGACCACGTGACATCAGTAATTCTGGAGGTCGTGCAATCAGTAAAAATCAAGCATTCGTGGTCACATTTTCGTCGAGATCTAAGCATGTTTAAAATAGTGGTTTCAGATGTAAGAGCATCATTCAAAAACTTTAAAAATTAGCGTTACGAAATTCGCATACAAATAAATTTGAAATTTTAGGCTCTTAGAACCTTTTGCGTGAATCAAATTTGCTGATAAAATAGTCTTCGAATTCATGCCGATTCTACTAACCATATGTTTTATTTAAGGTTATGTATGTTTTCACTCTGTTTCAGTCAATTACGGTGGCTTTTAAAATGATAAAACATTCTGACGTGATTTTACGGTAGAAATATAAATCTGAATTAACTTTACGCCTTCGAGATAATCCAGTAAATAATATAAAGTTTAAATAAAGCTTTCTAGAGTGATACAAGCAATTTGGAGGAGGTGAGAGAGGAAATAATTCCCACAAGAGTTTCGAAATATTGTCCAGAAGACTTTAGATTTTTCAGTAAACTGACATCTACTCGAAACAAAAAAAAAGCGTTACAAGGATTATCGAAATCTTATCACTAAGAATTGCTAATAACAGGTCAAAATGTTACCCTTTAACTAATGGAGATAAAGCCAAACGTTTCTTGGTAAGGTATCGTATATTTTCGGATATCTAATATTTGGTCTTCAACCAGTGATAGATTCATTGTGTGTTTTATTCCAGATTTCAATTTGTACACGGTATAAAAACACGAAAATAAACATAAAAATTTTTTTTCTTAGAGTAGTTCTTCAGAATGTTTCAAAATATATTGATTGAATACATAATAAACGTCACAGATAAAACATTCATCATATCAGAATGTTTGTATGTAAAATTACTTCTGTGAATAAGAAGTGAAGAGAAAGTACACAACACATCTGCTTCTGAAATGTAATTATATTTATTTATACATAATCTAGGAAAATTTTACTAATTTAACAGTTATGTATTAACGTTTCTTCTAATTTTATATTATTATATATTTTTTAATTCATACTATAGTTTGTTAATAGGTTTGTAAACTTTACGTTACGCACTTTGATTTATTCACGTTCTCAAAACTGCTACTTAAATATTTTAAGTGGAAAAGAAATAGAGATAGAGGAGAGATAATTGTTCGGTTTGTAACAATAACCATCTATCAAAACGTAAGAAGTGGCACGTTAGCTAGCTCGTTGTTTAAAAATATATATTGTGTATGCAAAACAAAATTAATTTTATTCCGTTTCCACTGTTCTACGCGAATGCCGGGATGGTTACAAAAAACTGTCCATGGCCGGTTCCTTCCCCATTACTGTTCATCGGACAACTTTTCTTGTATCTCAGATAGCCTCACTTTCGACAGGACGTGCAGCAATACTCAGCTATACCCCACAGTTGTAACCACTTTGTGCAGTTTGACGACACGATATTGAGAAAACGCGGATCACTATGGGTTGCACAAACGGGCGGATCGAATATCTTGTAGCTAAGCTCAAGACACTACATTTTGTCAGTAACGTACCGCTGTAAATCTTCCGCCTCTGACCCTGGAATTTTATCGCGTTAACACAAAGGGCGAAGTGTACTGGAGAGTTTTGGTCAATACTAAAAGAGCATTCTACCTGCGCTTCAAATGTGTTGCAACAAGTTACGATTATTAGTTTTTTTTTAACAAAATTATTTAACATTCACGAATCTAGAAATACACACTTCCAACTATGTTGCAATACATTATTTTTATTTTTTAATTCAGTACACTAATTAAACATGATTTTTATATCTTTTAGAGCCACTCAAAAGCAAAACAAAAAGTGTTTTAGACTACAGTAGGACCTACCGGTTACGAAAAACACAAATATATAACATTCTTTGAACTTTGAATTGTAGTTACTACAAGTATAATGTTACGGATATCACTTAAAGCCACATAGGAAAAACCATAATGGAAGATAGTTGCGCACTAGTTAATTGGCTTGCGCGTAAAAGTGATGTAATTCATACGGCAGTCAGCAGCACCCTTAGCACTCCATAGATTTTGTACCTCACACATACACACGCCGTATATGTAGGTAACCATTAAGAGATGTTCAAGTGCCACTTTTTTCTGTATTTTATGGCGTTATAGCTCAAGGCGTTGTGGCTTTACTTAAAAAAAAAAAAAGTGATAAAATCATGAAACCTGTTGGAAAAGTATGTATGCATATTCATGAACATTTTAAATTTTATACTGTATACTTCCTTGGCTAGAGTATCCCTTGAAGTAATACCAACATCATAAAAACGTTTCTTTAGAATTGTACAATTCGTTCGTCTTCAATCAGTGATAATGTGTACGTGGCAGCAGTGTTTCCATCAACATACGTGTACGTACTTTAATACTATCATTTGTTGTGTAGTATTACGATTCGTCACGGTAAAAATTTCAATCATATTTTTAAAATAACCATGTAGTGGATCACTTTTTTTACATGATGCTTGAGCACAATACACATGCCGTCAGATAAAAACAGATGGTCACCGTTGTCGTAATTTTACAAGTGCAAGATGCAAAAATTATAATTATCACAGTTTGATTGAATTTCTTCAAATGTATTTCGGTTAATTTTTACTAAACATTTAGAGAACTGCCACAAAACTTAATATTCTTCAAGTATCTGCCAGGATTCGAACCTAAGACTCGTCATGAGTAGAGGTACGTCAATTTCGCGGATTCATCTGGCAGCAGCCTAGACTTGTCAGTCCTGTACACCCACTAGCCACAATAGATTATATATTGGTTTATAGCCGTACAAGCAGGTAGCAAGCGATAGCACTTCGCATTATTTCCTTATTTACTACTGGCTTGCAGTAGTCAAACGCGTTTCGTAACAGCCGCCAGCAGGTCACAGACATGACAATGAAGTATACATAATTGGCGTTCAACCTGACCTGGAATGTATCTGCGAAATTTACATACCTATACTCATGAGTTACAGAGCTCTCACCACAAGACCACACGCACAACTTGTAATACTGTGTGCTACCTAAAGCTAATGAAGTGCTAAACGTAGTTCTTGACAAATTAAGTAATCTTTCAGAAACTAGGCCACCGTTTGTAAGTAAATGATTACAGTTAGAGACGCTGGAAAATCGCGAAAATATTTAACTTAGTCTCCAATAAACTGTAGTATCTCAATCGCTGACACATGTGAACAGTTTTCTGTCGAATCACACATGTTCTGTGTTAAAACTGTACAGTTATAATTGGGTCTGTTGAAGAGGGACACAATGCTTCATATAAACTATAGCCAATATAGGTGCAAAACCTTCAGTGCTTTACATAGCTTTTTGGAGTCCAGCAAACTATCAACTTTTCTCGCGATTTACCAGTGTCTCTAATTATAGTTTAATTTAGTGTTTACTTAGTAATTAAATATACGAACTCTATCTTACTGTATGAAAGCATCTCTGGCAGCTAACTATATTCTCTGGCAGCTGAGTGTGCTTGCTGTCTCCATCAGTGTTCGCATCTGAAATATAACTTGAATATTAACTCTGTTTTCTCCTCCATTTTTACTTTAAATTTTCCTATTATTTCTGTCTGCGATACTGATATTTTTATTTTACTTACTCAAAAATTAATTTTATGAAACAGCAGTTTAATACTGTACACGTTTAATGATTTGCATGGTACGTTAAAGTATTGAAACTATGAAAATATTTTCAAATTCACAGAAAATTTTTCGGCTACAAATCCCCTCACAATTTTTATAATTGCCATCCTTTATCTGACCTGAGATTAACCTTGTAACAGAAACTTGTACACCCATATTCGTGTGCCTATACCAATATTTTTTACCCCAAAAATCAGGAGAAAATGTACAGTACGAACGTTATAAATAAAATTTTGCCAATGTTAATTAAGATACCGGTACGCATTAATTTCGAAAACAATCTTTCATGTTTCGGTTTATGATAAGAGTGTTTTAAATTTAATCACCATGTCTTCATTTACAAACTAGCTTTGCGGGTTCGCCCGTGTGTACTATAGTAAAGAAAAACTAACTTTCAATTACGTATTAATTGTTGGTGTTACTACATTCTCGTTGCATCTTTAAAACAACAAATACAAACAGCTTTAGCCAGTCCACTTCGCTGAGCGTAATTTAATTGCAGAAAATCTTTGTTTTTAATTAATTCATCTTTATTTCTCTATAAAATAACTGCCCGGCTGCGGCTTTGCCCGCGTGAAATTATGTAATGTAAACAGTAACTCTGGATAAATTATGTGATGAAGGCATTTAACAGGTAGCGTACTCAATAACAGCGAACTATAAATTGTCTTAGCTCAGTGTAAAGAGCGCGCACAATATGTTCGTATTATGTTTTAATAATTCCCATCGCAAAGTCTTACACGGGATACGAACCCGTAACCCCACCCCTCCCACACCACAAACTTTATACAATACCTGAGTCACGGCCGTAAAAGAACAGGTCTGGACACTCGCCTGGATATTTGACCCCCTTGTTGTTTGGCTGTAGTTCACCAAGTTACCGAGAATATTGTGTTTTATTGGCGCTGATGTTACGGCGGTCGGACTAAACTCCGCCCATTTCCTTTCCGTTAAGATAAACGATTTATCAAAATCTATGTTTTATCAATTTATGAAATGCTTTCTTCGCTCACAAATTTAAGAAAAGGCTCCAGCAATATTTATTTACTTCATAAATTTAACAATGGAAAAAAGTGGGCGGAGTTTGAGTCCAACCGCCCGGAAAAGAGCGCCAAAAAGTACGACATTCTCGGTAACTTGACGGACTACAGCCAAACAACAAGGGGGTCTAGCAAAATACATTGTTAGATAGGCGAGTGTCCAGACCTGTTCTTCTATGACCGTGACCTGAGTGAATGCTTAAGGGCGCGGTGTACCGCAATTTTCATCATCATTATTTTTTTTTATTTGTACTACATATTTTTTTTTCTTAATTTAGACACAAAATGTGACTGAATTTGGCTGTTATGAAATTTTTTTATCTCTCATAGTTTTCGCGTAATGGCTTGTTAAAGTCATATTTTGCGTGTTTCCGTTTTAACGACCACACTAAAACCAACTGATCTACCAAACTCAAAAAAATCACAGTGAATAAATACATTGCAGGCTACAATGGCATGCTCATGAAATTAAAGAATAAAAATTATTTGAATTTAAAAAAAAATGCTGAAACTAAAAATAAAATTTAAAAAAACTCAATATTTAAAAAAAAAATAATTTTTATTTTTTAATTTTATGAGCATGCCATTGTAGCCTGCGATGTCTTTATCCACTGTGATTTTTTTT
>PNEQ01011579.1:0-82005 GCA_003012365.1 Medauroidea extradentata | reverse complement strand
GTAGGTGGGGGGTGTGGTGATGGATGTTTCGGTGTCGCGGGGCGGTCGTGTGCTGTGGGTCCTTCTGGTACCTTCGGCGTGCGGCGGCCTTCCGGGGGCACTGGACGCCTCTGTCAACACTCCCCCGCTCCCCTGTCCCACATTACCAGCTGTTGGTAGGGCCGGCGCACGGGCTAGAAGTGCACTACAGCACATTTCTTTGGTAGAACTTCAGTTAGGACTTAGGCGATCATGGCGATGCCCCGATGGGCGAGATGACGGCCTAAGGGCCAGATGGCAGGAGTTTAGTTTAACTTAAGTTTAGTTAGTTTTGTTTATCATCTATTTTATTTCGGTTAGTTGTTTATTCATTTTGGAATAAGAAGACTTCGTAGCCCTGAGATGGATGAGACTTCGCTGGACAGGAACATCAAAATGATAAGTATTCTTTCATGTTATTATTTTATTATTAAATTATTATTATTTCCCCTTTAGATTTCGTGTTCGGTATTTGTTGAATAGTCGTGGATACGTTGACGCGGTTATTTGTTGTTGGCCAGTACAATTGCCTTTTATTAATTGTTTTCAAAGTAATGTAATGACCTCGGGATTGTTATGTAATGCCAGAAACCACTTTACTGTTTAGTATAATTTCTTAATGTAATATCGGATCACAGTTCATCACATCTTAATTATAAATCTTTGTCCAAATTGTACAATTTTATTTTCATTAATCTAATATTTATTTTTGTAACAACTAATTTTAATATTTTGTAATAAACTCCAAACATTTGAATTCACACTTTTATTTCAAGTATTCGAACTGTAGTCCCTTTTAACATTAATTGATAGCCCCTAATTGCAGAACGTGTATCTTGATTTAAATATTTTATTTATAGATGATTGAGTGACAAGCACATGCGCGATGCAGGATAGGAGACGTGACCCGTATTGGGACGTTAGTCTATGTTTCGATCTTCTGTACCCCTCGCAATAGATAGTTTGCCAAGCGGAGTTATTATTTGATTTCAATTAGTTTGTTGTGCTCTACCATACATTAATACTTTATGATTGTAGCTAGGCTACAAGGTGGAAATTCTATCGTTAAAAGTGTTTGTTTTTATTGTACTTAAGGAGCTACGTACCGTATGTATACCCCCCAGAGATGTTTTAATAATTACAGAGTTTATTAATCTTTATTGCTTATCGTAATGTTTCAGTCAAATGCTTGTTTTATTTACTAGTGATGTTTATTTGCTTTACACCTCGTAGGCTTGCATAGCTTAATAATTCAGATATACTTTCATCCCCCATTTTACAGTCAACACATTATCTACAAAACAAACTAGGTATAACTACCAACACGACACTCCACATATGTTTAACTGTTTCACTAACCTCTTGACAATATCACCTCCACGGGTTCAAAACTGGATTTTGTGTTAGTTCCTTACCCCCCCTTTTTTTTTCTTAAATTCTGGAGATGGCAATGGCAAAACACCTCATGTCATACTCGCCTAATATCCTCGGGTGTCCCCTTCCCCCTGAGACAGTCAAAATTTAGATGCATGTATAAGAAATACGTAAAAACCGATATTTCGTACTGATGCAACACTCTGCAATATTGCTTAAAGGATCACAGCAGTAAAGATAAACTTCACAAATTGACATCGAGTAAAATCAGTTGAGTAGACCTAGACATAGAACGTATTTATTTGTTTCAACATACCTATATATTTATGTGTGTTTATTACTTTTAAAGGCCGTTTCACGTACACATTTAGCTTGCGGTTAACACATTTAGCCTTATCACAAAGAGTAATTAAGAAAACAAATGTTTGGTGTGCCGGAAAATTTTTCTCTAACAATACATTTGTAAATATTATAAGTTTCTTTATAGCACAGATAATAATCTTATCAACACAAAGTGATGCTGAAAATACCACAACAAACTTCACCGTAAAGATTTCTATTAATCTAGTAACACAATTTTTGCTACCCTTACTGTGACTTTGAAACAAAAATTTGCTTTACGCCAAAGTTCCTTTGCTGTGACTAATTTTTAAAGAATATTTTTCTTTGCGGCAACACAACTGTTATCGCGACAAAAGAAGTGTTTCCAGAGTGCGATGGAGAATACTTGTCAGCAAATAATACAGCGCGAAAATTGGAACGTGCTGACCCAGTGACCTGGTGACCTTGGCCACACGTGGGTCGCTCACCTGGACACTGGCCAGGAGAAGAAACGTGCGAACAAGATTTGAACGGGCAGCCCTCGACACGGTGCGAGGGCAGCAGAAAGGTGCTAGGGGAGGGGGGAGGGTTTGGACGTCGTCCGTGCGTAACAAGAGCGAACAGCGTGGAGACGACCACAGCTGCGCGAGGGGTTGTTCCTCGACAAGGTACCAGACCACCCTTCCTTACCTCTTTCCCCTCAGCATCACGGCTGCTGGACCGGCCCGATTCTTCTCTGTCGTGGGAGGAGGCACGCCGTTAACACGGCACAGGAGCTGGAAACACGATCCGCCCACGTTCACGGACCTGCTACGAGGGTGGAAATAGTTACAGACGGTTCACGACCAAGTGAGCACGTTTGTAGCCCTGGTTATATATTTTTTATTATTTCCTGCTCATATCTAGATTTCCGCCATTGTTAATTGTATACATGGTTAGTGTAACGATAGGTGGCACGCGATAAGGTTAGCACTATTGTCGACCTAATTGTCTGAAATAATGATTGGAAAATATTGTTTATTATGATCTTAGAAGATAACTGTAAAGTTTGCTACAATCTATACACTTTGATTGATTGTTAATATGCTTTGCTCGCGTTAGCCTAAGAAGTAGCAGGAAACTAACTAACTTAAAGGAAGAAAAAAGTAACTACAGCTTCAGATGTGCTCACTTAATCGCGAATCGCATATAAGAGAAGTTTCCATAGCAAGAATTTTTCTGTAAAATCAGTGTTTGAACTTATACGTATATATCCGCAAATAACTGTTCTGGGAACAGCTTCCGTCAAAAATAGGTAAAAAGAAAAAGAACTGTCCTCGGTAGACGCCATTTTTTACTTTAGCCTTTTCGTATGCAATTTGAAAGAAAAAAATACTACTAGAAAAATGGGGGAAGAAAATTGCATTTTTTAAAATTAAGTACTCAGTCCGCTGAAGGCAAAAGAAAAAAACATACCCTGGCTTCTGTGGTTCAATACTTTGGTATTTAGTATGTGCAAAAATAAAATAATGTTATAGATCTAATTTACATGTTATAGGACTACGACGACCGCAATCAACTGCGAGTACTAAGGGCGACTGTTACACTTTCTCCTCTTACTTTATCGCCTCTATGCACAAGTCGCTCAACTGGCGTCTGTCTTCGCCTTGAGAACTTATCTTAAACATACCATATACATTCAACTGTACTGCCTTCGGGGAGTGTCACAGTGTATGAGAGAAAGCTGTGGTGAAGGCTGGGCCGGTTGCTCGACTAGCGAGCCAAGTACGTCGCCCGTCCGGTCCGAAGAATGGACGAGGTGAGTGTGAGATGAGTGTGGAGCAGCGACGGAATGTGAGAGGCGAGGGAAACGGGAGTTCCCTGGGAAATGCCACGGTCAACGAACCCTGATCATCTAGGTGAGAAGCGAGAGGCCTGACCCTCGACCTCCGCGGCCACAAATAAACTTAGAATTTAGAATTTATTGGTTTGTGGACATACGCCATTGCTCGTGTTATGCTGATCAAACCTGTGTTGAATGACATACGAAAAGGAACAAGAAAAAACAAATATAAAACACACATAAAAATAGAAAAAAATCAATCCCAAAGAAATTTTGTCAGATTTTTTTAAAATAAAAAATAAACTGTGCTTATAAGTTAAAACTTTAGGAAACATTTATATACATATTGTGTACATATGCACATATTGTAACGTGCATTGGTATACCTTTAGGTATTTATGTAAAATATATGATTGTAGAAGTAAAATGTAATTGGAAAATAAAGGAAGGCGAGATGAATTGAGATTGAATTTGTTCTCTGAGGGCGGAGCTTTGAAGGATGCTCGACACTGATTGGCCGGAGGCACCCTGTCGTGACCACTGGACTGGGAGGGTGGTTTCCCGCCAAGAAAGTGAAGAGCCGCGATAGAGAAAGTGGGTCGAAGCATTTGGCCGCGTATGTCGAGGGAGAACGAGTTCTCCAATTTTCAGCTATTTGTTTCATATATTAGGGGCGGCAGTAGGCACCCCATGATATCATTCGTCGTGAATTATTTTGCTGAATAGTGCAATTGAAAGCAAAGAAGGTCGCCCTACGAGATCAGTTCTCGGCTAGTTCAGTAAGCTAGGAAACAAACATTCAGAATTTGTTATTGTCGAGATAGATAAACTAACCCTCTTGTTACCAGTGTGGTACATACAAGGCACGTCGTAACAGAGAGAGCATGCCTAAACGAAACTTCTTAAAATTTTTTATGTGTTTATAGATAAATCATTAGCGTCATAAAACAGGTTCAAGAATTAATATTTGTATCAAATTCAGATGTCGTTTCAAGTTGCTTTTACTAAAAATTGGCTAGAAATAATCGCTTTCACAAGAACATTTCTATGACAACTCAAACAATTTAAAATGTACGTGTAGAGTAAGGTGGGGCCAGATGACGCATCTAAGCTTCTGAAGGCAATTTTCTCGATTGCAAATTTCAATACTCACAAGTTACTTTGGTTATTTTTGTATATTATGTTTTGTTTATTTTACTGTGACAGTAGACATCTAACATAATATTTAATTCAATTAAGAAAATGTTTTAAAAATGTCATAAGTAAACGAACTTTTATCCCACTGTGGGACAAGCGTGCTTTAAAAGTGGGGCATAAATGCGCACTAACTTCCAACCCAACAACCTGGTATAAAAGTAAAAAGTATAAGTTATAGAAACTGCTATCGTGTTTTTGTCCATTTCGTTTTGTTAATATGGTAATATATTCAGCTAGAACTTTGACATATCCGTAAAGAAAAAAACAGTTTCGCAAGACAAAACTATTTAGTTGGCTTGTATGTAGACAATGTCATTTTAACAGTAATCACAATCGAAGTTACCAATATCCTCATAAATAAAACATAACTCATGCCGCAATTTCATACACACACTGCACTGGATCCAATCCTCAGATGGTTCTTCTTTAAGTGGTGTTACAGACACAATTTCAGATTTCTTCCCCTTCTATCTTCGATTATGATTTTCCTTTCTTATAGGTAGGGGCAAAATACCTTGTGAGAAAATATCAATTCTTGGTCTACCGCAATAGTTTTCCTTAGACTGCACCAAAACATCAGAGCTAACGGAACATGCAGGTTGTTCTGCTGTACTTGGATTAGAAGTGTAAGGTGAGTTACAATGACACTTGAGAAAGAAGGTTAAATATCATCAATCGTAATCTCAGATGGATGTTTGTCCTTTAACAAATTGGTCAGTCACAGATGATGGCAAGATTCTTCAGTGAAAATGTGGCAATTTAATGAGTAAATTCCACGTACTTTAAAGTCTTACATAGGTTTGTTAACTATTGCACATATGTTGTACGCAAAAGCAAACAATTCTACTACTTGAAATTGAGTTATTCAACTCCCAGGGTTTTCAGCAACCATTGGTCGGATGCTGGCGAGAAGAAGTCCTTAAATGCTTTGCAAAAAATAACGCTCTAATGGTTGAATTTTGTGACTACTATGCTCCCTACAGTACAAAACTTCATTCAGACTAAGATGTAAAGAGTGGCTGTTTCAAATGAAAACAGCTTGATTTTCTACATATTTCGCGGGAAGATTACTACTGAAGGAACGTAATTTTCACCAGCGGACATGCAGCAAATCTCAGTGACAAGTTGTGTCTCTCTGCTGAAACAACCTTTCCCACACACAATTTTTACCTCTTTACTGACTACTTTAGGAACCCTATTTGCAACAGTTGCGAGTTGTGTCTTGACCATATTAATAATGATATGGGTCGAAAATTATATTGTGTTACACGTAATAATACAATAAAATTATTAAAGCAATCCAAGTACAGAAAAAATATTTGCGATTGTAATGTCCTAAATGTAAACGCGGGGCAAAAGTACACATTGCGCACTTTTGCCCTACTTTACAGGCGCACTCTTGCCCCGCAAGTAGTTTAATGGTATAACAGTAGATGGCAGCACAATGCAGACAGCGGTTTCTTACGTTCTTTTCATAAATATGTGACAAAAACAGTGGGAAATATATCAGTGGAACTGAAATTATGTTATTACATACATAATTTTTGAAGATGTTTAAGTTCGCGAAGCGCAAAATTACATAAGTGTGTCTTAAAATCTTATATACTCCATTATGAAGCAAGTAATGGGCGCACTTGTATAAAACTACACCAACTTGCCATCCACAATGTCAACTTCGTCCAGCAAACACTGTGACCAACTGCTGAAAATCGTTCATGTAGAAACCCCGTGTGCGCACTCTTACCCGACGCGCATTCTTGCCGCATCTTACTCTATATTAATATGCATAAACGTTTATGTATAATGTAGATATAAGTAATAATTATGCAATTCGTTGAGAAAACACTGATTACTTGTTAACTGCTGGTTATGCATTTTCATTCATAATAATATTTTTATAACTGTGACCTGTTTTGCAAATATTTATTACCTGTGCAATAATATAACATTTTCCGCAGGGAAGCATAAACATGTAGCAGAATTTGCTACGAGGTGTTTATTAAAATACCGTGTATCAAAGTGAAAGCAATAAACACAAACAAAGCAACCAATATCAGGCGTGACTAAGCATCTTAAATTCTCACACTGCCGTCGCCACGTTTTTCTTTTATTTCTTCTGAGAATACCGCTTCTTGTCAGTGCTTTAGTATCTCTCGCCTCATTAATCAGGCGGAAGGCGGGAAAGGAATGGAGGTAATGTTTCGTTTCTCGCTCTCGCGCGGCATGGGCGGCATAATGGCTCCTTGTGGATCCACAAAGCTGAGATCTTTCCAGGATTGTTTAAACACATAATACCCTTCTTGGTGGGAAGAGCGGGGGTTATTTAACCACTGCCAAGATTACGACCTACAAATTATCTGATAAAGTGGCGGTTGGGAAATCACGAAGTGCAATTTCGTAACGGATTTAGTGCGCTAACGCGTTGATGATTCATTTCAAACCCACCCACAAGCGACGTACAAAAAAAATAAGTTTAGAAGGAAAGTACCTACTCGAAACTCTCTGGTGTACGTTAATAGATGCTTACATTTTTCGCAAATTGCATTAACGTTTTGTCCCGGAGGGTTATATTCTTAAAATTCCATTATAAGTTATTGTTAAGAAAAATATTGGTATGTCGACATTCAAGTTGTAACTTTAAAACTATTTTGTATTACAGCGTTCATTGATAGGTTCAGTTACAACATTTTAATAAAAGAAGTGTTACATTTTGAAAAACCGCCTATCAACAGTAAATTAATATTTCAAAATTATTCTTTAGCCCCTAGAACTGCAAAAAAAGTTTCACACACTTGTTTACCCTTTTCGCACAAAAATATCTTACTTTAACTATAGTTCATGCGCCGAGATGTGAGAGTTGTATTTTGTAAACGAGAGTGCGTCATACTAGTATACGAGGTAAGGGGTGTACAAGCTACTAACCAGCGCGCGCAGCTGCAGTGTGGTGAGAGTTAAATTAGTGACTGGTCAAGCGAGTGTTGGTATTGTTTTCTGATAGTGTTTCAATCAGACAGAAACGTCAGCTGTAAATGTGTTTCACTGTTACAGTCGAACATAAGTAAACACAAGTACACCCAACTAGGGCTGTTATGTACCTACTGTTTATTCACTTATCGATCGTAGATCGTGATACATACACTGCATGTTCGGTAAAGTAATTATATTTACAACACGAGCAACATGAATGATATAAATTACATCTATACTTCGCATAATGTCTATAAAATGGTCAGTGTAATGTAAATATAATTATTGTGGTATAAATTTATTTAAAACATTATTATACGGGCTCCATAACACTGTCAGTTACACAATACAGATGGTTTGATAATAACGAGGGCTTTGATAATGTTAATGAAAGTCTACTGCTTAATATTATATTTTTCTACTGCGATGTGCAATATGAAGATTTCATTTTAATTTCCGGTATACCTATATTGTTAAATAATCATTGCGTTACATTATTCTGTTTTGTTTGTCGTTTCACACGTTATTGTTAACGTTCATGAATAGTTACAATACGTGTGTCAATATTAATGTCGATTATTTTACATTTCTTCGCTAGCACATTAGTATGACATTATCGTCTACCTGAGGAATAGGGTTTTATGGCAGGATTTCTGCATTGTGTATCATGCTGGACGATGTCGCTATTCAAAGAAATTTTTCGGAGTTCTTCATACCTAACTTATTCACACTCATAGGTTCCCACGACTTTATGCGTTCATACACGCCTAAATACCACCAATTCGTTCATGGTATTTTACACTCAGTACTTGTCTGTTACTACACGTCGCGAGCATTCGAACACCCCTGATTACAAGCTGCAATCACGTGAACACTGCGTGTTTTCACTGACAGACCTTACCTTTGATCACGTGCATGTGCTTCGCGCGCTCTCATTCGATCGCGAATATACAGTAGCTATATAATTGTTGCAATATATCGACTGGTATATCAATAAACTACATTTACTGATGAATAATTTACTTATTAACTAAAATTCATACATATTTTTTCTGCTTTTTACGCACCTTGCAGAACTATGTAGAAAGTACTTGATAACATCTGAAAAAAAAAAAAAAAAAAACTGGACAAAAAGTTAATTTGAGATATCATAGTTTTCTATAAGAACAAATAATTTTGAGCAACAAAGAAAAATTTAAAGTAAATAACTGAAGACATTCGAATTAATTACCACAGAAGTTTTGAAAGTTTTAAAATTTAATATCGAATGCAAATTATTCGCACTGAGGGAATTTGGCTTATGTCCGTTTCAAATGATTGACTCTAAATATATTTAATTGATTCTCCTGCCAAAAAAGGGAGAAAAAAAAGACTGTTTAGTCACTGATTGTTAATAAATACCTCGTAGAACAATAAATAGTCTCTAAAACTGGAAAGACATACTAAAATGCATGGTAACGAGTCTGTTCCATTCTTCAGACACGCGAACAGTTTTTGGAACACCCGTATAATGATTCACTCTCCAGTCAGATTTTCCCTCCTAATTACTAACTTGTTTTTCTCTTTCGACAGTTTTACATTGTGACCGAAGACTGTATATAAACTACTGGAAAACTGCGGAAAGTTTGATAACTTAGGCAACTCCATAGACGGAAGTAACCTTAAGTGCGAAAACTTTTTGAAACTCTCAAGGAAAAATGATTGAGTACATTAAACTACTTTTTCGGTAATACAGTAGTGTTGAAAACTGTCACGTCAGTAACATCACGAGTAAAAAATTTACAATAATCCTACAAATATTTGTATTTGTTATTATTTTTTAAACTTTAAGAAGCTCCTTTCTAAAGTTGAAGTTAAGGCTCAGACCCGATTGCAATTTTGGGTGTTTGATTTTTCGTTTGTTTGTCGTTCTGAGGGTACGAAGAAAATGTTCAGTACTGTTACTAGATAGGCTATACAGAGGTTTAGCCCATTATATTTTCCTGTATAAGACATGACAACTAAACAATAAATTATAAAAATTTATCTCTTATATCACAATGGTTAATTTATTTATTTAAATTTATGGATCTTACGCTTGTAGAGACGAAATTTTGATTTAAATATTTATATTTACTATTGATTTTGAGAACTATAAAATGTTAACCTACGACAATGTTTCGACGAATCTGAAATATTCTTTGCTGTAGTGAGTACAACAGAATGTCACTGAAACATATTTGAAGTGGAATCGTACTTGGAGATCATGGGAAATACTGAAACATAATCGCAATAATCTGCAAAGTGTAAATTTTTTTAAAATATAGAAACATAGTTTTTAACACAAATTTCTTATTGAAGCTTTGTTTTATTCTTGTATGTTTTGAATTGTAACCAACATGGCATAAAATCCGTTGCTGTGACTGGTTGCTGTCGTATGCGTACGCACTTAAATTAAATATTACGATTTCACATGTCAGCATCTCTATGCACACGACGACAAAGTTGTAATTCGGTAGGTTAGTTCTCGTGCGAACAACCTACGATTTATGCATACTGTCATGTTATCAATTGTGAACTCACCTTAAGGGGCCCACCTACATAGCGCCTTAGCGGCCGTTCGACCTCATGGACGTGGAGTTTTCCCCCACAAAAGCGGGATTGGGTCAACCCCTGTTGTGGAGAAGGTTGTCTCTCTCTCTCTCTCTCTCTCTCTCTCTCTCTCTCTCTCTCTCTCTCTCTCTCTGTTGTCCTCTCGGCTCGATCTCGCGAAACCTTCAATTTTCCACAACACTGGCTGCATATTTGCGCAGGACACATATTACAAGAACAAGATTTCCTCAAAATTTTTAGTTGTTACAAGGTACAAACAGTCACGGGATCGAAAGCTAAATGATAGATCTACTAAGATTAGATGGTTTTAAGTAAAAATAACAAAAAATAACGGCATTACACAAGCCGGAAAAGGCACTAATTTGGAATGTTAAGGCCCTATTTTCTAATTACTTTAGAAACTGATAGAACTGAAACAATTTACCCTTAGTGTGAGGTACCTTAATATATTTTATATGTCAAACACACAATCTCACGACTAATATTTTCTGTGAAGAAAACGATTCTCCCGAACCTCTACATCACAACTTTCATGGCAGGTAGGCGGGCCCCTTAACCCTAGCTACTTATCTTTCAACCAACGTAGTATGTGTGCACAATTATGGTACCAAATAAGTTCCGTAAAAAAAAAAAAAAACAATCCGATTGACTCTTTCCCTGTAACCAGTTTTACAAAGTTTGTCTCAGTCATGAATGCAAGGTTTGTTTGGTAGTTCTCAGAAGGTGAATTTTAGGAGTGGTGTTAGACAATTTTATTGTATTTTCTGTTGTTTGAGCCGAAACATTTATTCAAATTCGGTTATGAGAATGTTCTCTTCGACAAAGCATAGGTAGTGATGGTGGAAAATCGCGAGAATGTTTTTGCCAGCGTATTCTGCAAATCAGTGTAGCGTCTTGCGTAATGTATTATTGGCCGACGGTTATGTGGCAGAGTCTAGTTGTCTACAGACGAATCACAGACGTCCAGTAATGACGCACCAGAGTTATAATTGGGCCCAGTCAAATAGGGACTCGCCAGTGACGAAATAAAAGCTTCAGAAATGAATACATTACATTAAAGCCTAGCAAACAGTAAATTTTACCCGCGATAAATCACCTTCTCTAAGCATAGGATATATTCTTAGGGCCGTATCTATAAACGGCTTTCGAATGACAACCAACTGCTCACCAATGCTTTCTCTATGGGGATAGCAGTTGGTTGTCATTCGAAAGCCGTTTGTAGATACGGCCCTTAGTAAACAGTTTGACATAAATAATAATGGAATCTTTCATTCATTTATAATGCATAGAGATGATGTTTTATCGCGAAAAAAAAAAAAACTTGACTGTTCGCTGCCTTTAAAACGTCCGTTCAGCTTATCAGAAGATACTGGCGTTCGATTGTATGTGGACTTGTTACCCTATTTGACTGAGCCAATAATAATCCCGATAATGTAATATTTGACGCGTGTTACTAGTCTGCAGGCAGTTACGTTGAGTCAGACATACATCGCCTATTCATGTATGTTGATATAAACAACAGCGTTTTCAAGGGAATGTTTGCACAAAGCATTTTCGCGGTATACCATCATCTCTAGCCATTCAGAATTATTGAAAGATAATTGTAGGTTAACTTGCAAGAATTACCTTGCCATGATTCTGCATGAAGAATTAATAAAAGGTTATATTATTATTTATTCAAGCAGTTTATCAAGAATATGTCATGATTTGTCGAAGAAAAATTTGAATAAATGTTATGGCTCAAAAACTGAAAATAGAATAAAATTGTCTAACATTTTCCAATAAACTGAGGGGTTTCCGGGATCCAGTTTACGGCGACTTGTCTAAATGAGGATGGTCAAATCTGCGTTTTCGTAACTAAGATGCACTTTGTCAGCCTGCCGTGTTGTCAAGGAGGATATTGTTAAATCGGGATAAATTGATCATTTCTAAAACACTAGTTACTTTTTCTTTTCAGAATATTTTTTTTATAGTTTCCTGCACTTTCTAATGTAAACAAAGCTACATACTATTCGTAGGGACCTGAAAAATTCGCGCTTTCTTTTAGACACAAGCTGGAATTGAAACAACTTTAAGTTCGCGTCACTTTCTCAATTGGTTCTTGCTTTATTTGACTCCTCCCGGAGAGTGTTGAGCAAATAATAAAGTAGCAAGTAAAAGGATGCCAAATCATGTTGTCTCATCGTGTTAGCGAGCAGCTAATGAGTAGCTCGTGTCTGTTTGGGTACACAGATATTCTTGGAGACTAGCCTACATGTCAGTGAACCGGTGATTTTTTCAGGTCTTAACTATTCGACTGCGACAACTATAGGTGATTGGGGATAAAGTTAGCACTCAATAAAGCCCTTATTTTTTTCTATTTTCTGTCTGTTTATATCTTTCCGTTGCATGTAAACATAAATATTGTCACGTGCTTTTATTTAAATATCTTGTACAATGTTTACATTTACATTACAGTGCTCCGACAAATGTTATCTATAATATACTCATTAAATGAACGGGCTCTGTACATATGCTACACTCAATAGTAATCTTAGTTATAAATACCTGCGAGTTAACGTTTTATATCACTGTTTTCTCTGCATCGACTATAATTGGTTACGACACACACTGTTGCCGGTACTTACCGAATCTCGTAAATGCATGTGAAGTATATTAATTTGTAATTCAAAACCACCACTACAAACACACACGACACACGAAATTCAAGAATTCATGTTCCGTTCAGCATACTACCATGAACGACGAAGACGCAACTAACAAAAACAACTAATAACGTATTTTCTTATGTGTGAAACAAAAAAAAATGCTTATTATAATTCCATATGCTCAGGCTGGCGATCGTAAAACATAACAGATTACAGATTACGAATGACTTCACTTAATTTAGTAATGATATTCGTAAACAGTTACTGTTAGTACTTTTGAATGTGTTCATCAGAAACACATATTTATTAGACAACGGATAAACATACTCACAACTCAACTCGCTTTCAAGCGAGCAAAGCGGCGAAAACCTAACTCTGGTGCTACCTGTCGGTGGAATTTTGAACTACGTCTGTGACGCGAGGGTTAGCGGCAATGTGTCAACGTCAGTTTTGAATTCAGCGGACGGTTGCATCACTTTGTGGTGGCGCTAATCAAGTCAAATTACACAGTCAGTAGGTATGTCAATAAGATCATAAATAAATATTTTAAAGGGTATGGTATACAGAGAGGTCAATTGCATTTGAGGTTATTTCACTAATGCTGTAATCAAATAAGAAAATACAGGGAACTACGTGCAATGATTCGCTGCCAACCATACAAACAATAATGTAACTATTGTTAATGTTGACTAATATGCAGTAACGGCTAATGATTTTTTTTCAATGGTTAAATCTTTAGTGCTCTCTTTATACCGAATGACCTATAGTTAGGGCCACGATTTTGTCGCGAAAAGATTTTTGCCCCATTTTGTTTCAGTGACTCACGTGCACATCGGCAGTTATGTTTCAAGGTTATTGGCAGCGTGTCTTTGTTCAGACGCGTTTCTCATTTGACTGCACCAATCAGAATAAGATTATTGTGAGTCTGTACGTCTATAATTTGCCAAGGCCAGTGAGAGTAAAATCATTCAACCACAGACGATGTAGCAGAGCTGCAGGTGTGCACATGACGCATCGAAACCAAATGTTGCAAAAATCTTTTCGCCATAAAATCGTGGCTCTACCTATAGTCCTCCCGTGAGGGGAAGAAGCGTGGCGCTTGTCGTAGTTAGGCACGTCATAGGGAGGGGAAATGTACTGCGCCTGACATGAGTTCATTGCACACGGTCAGTGGAGACGTAGCGTGGCGAAATCCGAGCCAGCTGCCTGTGCCACAGTATTGTGGCCGCTGCTGCGCGGTCGTCAAGGACAGCACAGCGGTAGTTCGCATTTTTCTCGCGGGACTAGTTGTAGTGGTCGAATAGTAATTTGCAATCAAATACATTACTCGCTAGTCAACGTCCGATGTCAAAATAGGAAATTTTTGAAATACTATTCTAAACAAGATGGTGTTCGAAATGGCTGACTTTATCGCGAACCGCCTTTAATTATATACAGTGCCTTACATGCACACCTGCAGTTCTAGTTAGTGGTTATTAGCTGCTTGTCATTGATCAGACACGTCTCTCGTTTGACTGCACCAATCAGAACAGTGACTTCATACTCTTGTGATTTGCCAGTATGTCCCCAAGACAAGTGAAAGTTAAGGGCGCGGTTCACCTGTTTTCAACGTCTTTATTTATTTTTATATTTGTGCGTAATGAGTCGTAAACGTCAAAATTTGCACTTTGCGGTTTTAAGTACGCCAATAAAACCAACCGACATACCAAACTGAAAAAATTCACACTATATAACAGTGTTGTAGGTTATGATTTGACATTAATAAATACAAAAAAAAATATTTTTGTATTTCTAAAAAATTCTTGATATTTTTTTTTAATTTTCGTTTCAAAATTCAGCATTTTTTATTAAATACAAAAGTATTTTATTTTTTGTTTTTATATTTGTCAAATCATAGCCTACAACATTGTTATACATTGTGAATTTTGTCGGTTTGGTATGTCAGTTGGTTTAAGTGGCGTACTTTAAACCGTAAAGTGCAAATTTTGACGTTTACGACTCATTACGCAAAAGCTATGAGAGGTACAAAAATTTCCTAAGAGGAAGATTTAATCACAATTTACGTCTAAAATAAGAAAAAAATATCTGGTACACTTATCACCAAAAATCGCGGGCTCTATATACTAGAGATGTCGATTTATCGCGGGAAATCTTGACTGTTAAGCATATCTAAAGCTTTGTTTATGCTACTAACTATTGTCTGTACGTGAAACATATTATCCTTATTTGAGGGAGCCAATGATAACTCTGCTAGTATTATATGAATGAAAAAAAAAATACTTTTTAGTCACCACAAAATGTTTTGTTATAATGGCATTTACCAAAATATTTTTGTAATGACCACAAAAAATTTTTGCTGTCCCCAATAAAGTTTTCCAGTGACTACAAAAAATTTTGTAACCACTACAAAATTATTTTGTTAGGTCCGTATTGACAAAACATTTGTAGCCACCTCAAAACTGTTTTTTTTTCTGTGTTGACACCAGTGATTGGTTTGTAGACAGCTATGATGTGGTAGAACTGTTATGTATGTTGGCCTGAGAAACTATTACGATAACCAATCATTTGATGACTATCTAGTCTTTACTGCCCTTCACATGTCACCTGTGATTCAATTGGCTGAGAAAGTATGTGTGTTGTCATTTACTTCTATGATTGATTTTAGGATATTTATTCATCCTACCTTGGAACTTTTAATTATTAAAGAGAATCATTCTCCTCAGAAAAGCATGACAAAGACGACCAAAGAGAGACGTCGAACAAGACTAGGAGCCGTTAGAAGTCTAGTCTGTAGTCAGAAAATGACGAGAATATTGCACGTTTATAACTACCATCTCTAGTCATAGTCTATTCCAAGTAATATAACTTTTAATAGTTGGTAAGTATCATTTTAGAAATTAAGTAGAATATTTTATTATTGAGAAACAGCAATTTACTGAGTGAACGAGTGAAGCTAATAACGAAGTTATGGACTTAACATGTCCTTGAAGCCAAGCAGTGCGACAAAGCAGATATAATAAAAAATAGCCAATGTGACAAAGTGAACTCGTTTGTGGGATAGACTATAATTTTCGCGAGATTATTTCTGTACCAACTAGTTTCAATATCTTACGTGCACATCTGCAGATCTACTGCTTCGTTATTGGCAGCGTGATTTTGTGGAAATACATCTTTCATTTGACTGTACCACGCACATCTTTGATTGACGTGTAGTAATACCTGCAATAATATTACCCACCTGTACTTGGCTGAGTTGGTCCTCATGCGAAACAAAGTCGAAGATTTTTATTCCAAATTTTACACTTGTAAAAAGAGTGAATATTTTGTTGAAATATTAGAACAGTTTTTCAGACTTAATATTGTAATGTTTTTTAACGCTTAAGTTCAGTATAAAACAGTATCATAGGTGAGTTAATATTGAAAGGTCTATTAAAATGTGCAGTATTCTGAAATCTAGTACATAAAAACTAAACAAGAACAATCCAAGAAAACAGTTCTCGCCAAATTCATGAGCAACCATGTTGCTGGAAGGTCGCTGAACCGTACTTTTGTATCGTTAATTCTGGCACAAGGAGGACTGGTAAGCGCGGTGGCAAGAACACTCTTCCACCAAGCACCAAGAAGAACCGGGCTCGATTCCCGGCGGGGTCGGTGCCAGGATTTATACGTGTGGTAATCGTGCCGGACGATGCCGCTGGTCGGCGGGTTTTCTCGGGGATCTTCCGTTTCCCCCACCCCTTCATTCCGGCGTTGCGCCATGCTGACATCATGTCACCCCTCACCAGCCGAACAAAATCTCTTCAGCCTTCTGGCGCAAGAGATTGCACTCAAGAAATGGGTCATACCAGGAAAAATATCCTGTCAGAAAAGTGGCAACCTGTTGTTTTTGTAATATTTTTCTTTGCTGACTTTCTGATACCAGCGAATTTAGATTAAAGTCCCCAACGTTATTTAATGCACCACTCCCAACAAGAGACTTGGCAATTTCGGGTTATTTTTGGTCAACATATTAGACTGCAAGCTGTTTTCCGCTTACTCGACGTCTTTCATTGGCTACAGTGTTGGATTGTAACGGGCAACACTTCGAGCCAACAATTAACGGTTGGTCGGTAGAGTCGCAAATCACATGTGAAGTAGTCATATACGTAAATGATTACATATAAATATTTGTCAGCAATGAAACACTTAATAAACGGCTGTAATAGCCACAAACTGTTTTGTCGTTATGGACCTCACCACAAATCTTTGTAGTAGTTACAAAAAAATTTTTTTGTAGTTACTGCAAAATTTTATTGGCTGTTGCAAGTATTTTTTGAGGTCCCTATAAAATTAATTGATAAGGTACATAATGACAAAATATTTTGTGGTCGAGTGTGTACAGATCAGTGATGTTGAGTGGGTGAGAAATTTTTTGGTCAGCGCTCAACATCGAGGTCTTTAGCTCTGGTGAAGGGTGACATGAAGTAAGTATGGATCAGTGCCGAAGTGAATGGGCGGGGTAAACGGAAGATCCTCGTGAAAACCCACCGGGCAGCGGCATCGTTCGGCACGATTCCCACATGCGAAAATCCGGGGACCGACCCCGCCGGGAATCGAACCCGGATCGCCTTGGTTTGGTCATTCGGCCACCGCGGCCCCAGTGAAGTTGAGCCCATCACAAAGTAATTAGGCGAGTTTCGCATGTCACTACTCATAACGTACCTAACTGTATTCAGTGTACAAACTTTATCGCTCTTTTCAGCGGCTGTGTGTCAGTGTGTGTGATAGAGCTAAGTGCATTGTAGGTAACATTTATTTTTTTTTATTGCTTACAGCAATTTATTTAACTTTTGGTTAACGTATTCCTCTAGAGCTGGTCGTTTTGCTGCAGTATAGTGCGTGCTGTGCTCGGCACGTTTATTATCCTCCCACGAACATCGATTATCGCGACCTCTGCGTGATTGCAGTGGCAGAGTTAATTACTTGAAACGATGTGAGAATTGATTGCTTCGCATGGACCTATATGGTAATTTTTCCTGGCAATTCACCGGCGTATGAGCTCTTGTGTATCGAAAACCTGTTCGTAACTAACATACCTTTTAAATTTTGTAATTAATTACGTTTGTGTGAAAAATTAACGAACATTTCACATCTGCGCAAGTTTTGCACTTTAGTACAAAATCGCTGTTGCGGCAAGCCAAATTCCTTTGAAAGTTGAAGAAATTATTTGTCATTAATGTATCTTCTCGTTTTTGTATACCAGTGATGTGTGTTAATTGTGTAGAGAGCTTTTTTTAGCAATAAAATTATTGTTTATAGTGGAATGTGAATTTTTTAAAACAGTGTAACTTCATAGAGAACAACAGAGTGAAACTGAACATTCCAAAGCTCATATGTCCACTACAAGCGAACAAGACTACGTATTACTATGTACGCATACTGTACATGGTTGGACGTACTTGGCGCGTTCGAGGTCCAGTATTGCGGTTGCGGTAAGAACGACTCAGCACGCACATTACGCCTCAACCTAGCCTCTAGGCGCAAATCAGTGATCTGTAGAAAATATGATTTATCGCGGGAAAACTTGACTGTTTGCTGGGTTTCAACGTATGATCAGCATATCAAAATATTACTGGCTTTCGCTTGTACGCTGAGCTGGTACCTTATTTGACTGAACCAATAAGAATCCGGCTATTGTAATATTTGATGTCTGTTATTGGTCTGCATAGAGCTAAGTGTATATCACGTTGCAAAAAAATACAGCGTTTTCAGGGGTATGCTGGCACGAAACATTTTCGCGATATATCATCCTCTCTAGTGATCTGACGTGCAGTCCTTTCCTTCAAAATATTCAGTGGTGACTATACAATATTGATAAAAATGATGGTATATCGCTAAAATGTTTTGTGCCAATATACTCTTAAATATAATGTATTTTTTTGCAGCATATATGATTGGCAGATGTACGTCGGACACAACATATGTGTCTGCAGGCCTATAACAAGCATCAAACATTACAATAGCGGGTTTCTTATTGGCACAGTCAAATAGGGCAACAGCTCCAAGTACAAGCTAAAGCCAGTAATGTTCTGGTAAGTTGAACGTGTGTTGAAATCCAGCAAACAGTCAAGTTTTCCCGTGATAAACCATTTGTCCACTAGCTGCTACTCAGTGCAACAGCAGACAATGAACGAATATACAGGGTTTGAGTATGCATAGGATATTTCATTCTAACATGCAGGTAATTGAATTCGCGATATTTCACAATCTTTAAATATAGAAGATAAATGCGTGTTTCGCGCTTATGCCTTTTAAAAAGTTCTACGCTAAGATTTGCATATCTGTAAAATACCGCAAACACCTTCCCTCACCCTATTTTCGCAATTTTCGACATCGTGGAAGCAAACTTTAAATATACTTGGAGGGCACGGCATGGACATGGCATACGTGTGACGATAAGCAGACATCATTTACGCGCGCTGAAGTATTTCGAATCAATTTGCGAAGCTCTGCGCAGCCGCTTAGCGTCGTGGGTAGGCGGACACCTTAATGGCATAGGACATCCGACCGTAATACCTAACATTTAATTACAGAAACACATTTACGCGTCATTTTCAAGGTAATTTAACCAAGTACGAACCGCGCTGTATCTGGTGATCGCCCAACTTCAAGGCAAGCCTGCCAGCCACGTGGAGCGCGGGCAGATATGGAAGGTCGCGGCCAGCTGGAGTGAAAACTGCCACCGCGGCGGAACACGAAGCAGTGCGAAATAATCTCCGGCGGAACCTCAAAGGCAAGGAGTAACAGAGTTTCGCACCGCCGCCCGGAGGAGGCAAGGGAGGAAGGCGTTTACGAGCACTCCGGGGAGATTTACGGGCGACGTCTGCGCGTCAGCGTCACGAGGAAGTGGTCATTAAAACCCGCCGCGCGCCGGACGTCTGGCCAGGACCTCTCCCTGGAAGATGAGTATCAAACCCTCCCCCTCCCCTCATACACCGCCCGGGTGACGACACAGGAAAGAGTGTATTAAGAGAGCGTTTGTGGCGCTGGAGGGGAGGGACGAGGGGTCCACGGGTCGTTTCCCATAGCTTCCCCCCTCTCCCTATTCCACCCATCTGTTTCTGCCCCTCTCGATCGCGCACACACATGTGAGTAATTATAGACCCGGCCCGACGCACGAGCCGCATCGCATCAGTTCGCGAACCCCGCTGGGCGCGGGATGACTGACGGCGGGAAGTGACGTGGACGAGGAGAGAAAGAGAGACAGTGACAAAGAGGAAGGAAGGGGGGAGCTTGAACGTGCGCGCCCTCGCCCGGGGTGTTTTGTGCCCTGCGGGTCCGGAGGGGCAGGTGGTGTCAAGTGGGGTTAGTGGGGTGGGGTGGGGGATCCTGTGTGTGTGCGATGTTGGTAGGGAAGAAGAGGAGCGAACAGTCGCAAATCTGTCCCCGGCCCGACAGTTGTTTGCGTTCGAAGTGGCGGTCCGCGCCGCGACCCAGCACCCCCTTTTACGAGCGTGTGTGTGCGTGTGCGTGCGTGCGTGTGGGCGACGCGCCATCGCGTGATTAATCCGCCGTGCTGACCCGCAGTGACCCGTAGCGACGCCCTGATTGGTTCGTCTCCGCGTGCTTCCCCTCCTCGCCGGTGCTGACGAGTTGGTAGGCCTGGAGGAAAAAAAAGTTTTGCGTGTATCACCAGAGATACTTTGTTATCGTTGGCCTCTGGCTGGAGTACTAAAATAATAAACGTGAATATATTACGGTTTGCTCGCTTGGAAGGAGCAGTAACAGGTATTTACTTTTAAGCTCAGCTCACGAAGGTCCTTCATTAGCAAACTTAGCCGACCAACCTTGCACAGTTGTAACTAAAGACATTTTGAAACATCAGTGTTACAACCCTTGACTTTTGCGAAAATATTTCTGCATCAACTAAATGTCAGTGCCTTAACTGCACGTCTACAGTTCGGCTTCGTTATTATTGGCAGCATGTCTGTGTGAAACGACGTTTCTAATTTGACCTTATCAATGAGAATCATGTTATTGCGATACCTAAAGTCTGTGATATGCAGTAAAATGTTACACGTAACCGTTACAAATATCCATCTACTGACTATGAAGCAGAGCTGCAGAAGTGCACACGCGGCACTGAAACTAATTGTTTAGAAATATTTTCGCCAAAAAATAGATGTCCCTACTTACATGTTTGATAAATACCTTGAGATTCATTCCCGCAGTATGTTTGGAGAGAGTTTAATTATTTGCTTCTAATTAAACATACGTTCATGGACGAAATGTTACATTAAAATAATTTATTAACAAGCAATCGATCGTACAATTTTAAAAGGCTTTGCTCACATTGCCTTTGGTAAACACTTCGTGTCAACATTGCTGCTGCAACACTTCCTGCTACAGCTGTTCAATCACTTGGCCGTTTTATTTTGCCAGTGTACGTAAAAATTTAAATTATTTCTTACTCTTAGCACAGCTGAGTGAGCAAATATCGAGGATAGTATAGCGATTTGCAAAAATTTGCAATAAATAAGATGTAGGGACAGGAAAATTTCGCGAGATTCAAAGACCTGCACGTTAGAATCAATTATCATATGCTTACTCAAGCGCCGACGATTTGTCCACTAGCTGCTAATCAGTGGAACAGCTGACAACGAACGAATAGACGGGGCTTGAATATGCATAGGACAATGGATTCTGGCCTGCAGGTAATTGAATTCGCGAAATTTTCCTGTCCCTAGGCATATGTATACTTCGTGTTTCCTAACATTTTCAAGTGAGGCAAAAGTATAGCTCATTACAAATCCACAATACATAGAATAACAAGTTTCGAAGATTTTTTAGACAATTGTTACAAGACACTCTAAACTCGTTATAAATATGTCGATGCGAAGTAAACATTTCCACGTGTCAACAACACGTATTACATTTGTCAACAACACGTATTACATTATTTTACAATAGACAGTAACGTATGTTTACATGTTTTGTGCTTGTATATATTGACGAGACATAACTTAGAACATTTTAGTTTTTGCTATGATTTGGCTGCTACAGTAATTAATACTGTCAGCCGTCTTGCTGCAATGGTTTGTTGACGTTTCCACAAGCCAGTTAAAAACAGGAATGTTGTTCTGATATATTTACTCAACTACTTCGTTAACTGCTCGAAATATGTTAGCTTTTACGTGGCGTTAAATAATTCTGATAGTCATACGAACGATACAAATAGGTTGAAAATATTAAATAATAAGCATTACATTTTTTGTACATTTTTTCTACGTGAATTGCCTAAATAGTTTGAATAGAAAGTAATGAAATCGGAGCAATTTGAGACCCAGAGTACAATAAAATGATTTGGTCAAAATTTGTTTCACGGGTCGTGTAACCGCAGACGTAAGTTTTACAAGTAATTTTTTTTATTGTCTTTATATATATGAATAATTTAAGTAAATATAATCATTTAAAATAACGCCATGATTGCAATTACCTACAAAAAGGTTAGAAATGAAATTGTCTCTGAGGGCTGAATGCAAATTAAAAAGTACGTAGAGAAGGCTAATTTTTAAATGTATGAGTGGCATATTTGTTACATACTTGTAAGTAACGGAAATACATACATTCGGCATGGAATTTAGTTTAATTTTGAAATTAGTGTCGTTGCTAGTCATAATATAAAAAAAAATGTGTAACTTATTATATTTTCTGGCTGGAGAAATTGTACTTGAGTCAAGGTACTTGAAATTTTCAACTTTCAATTGCTACGTTTTGAAGTGATTAACAAAAACACACGCTTATGTTTCATATTTAGAACACATCCAAAGTAGGGAACTCTGTATGTGTCCATATACTTGTCAGTTATACTACAAATCAGGTTAACTAATTTTTCACGATAAGATTTGAGCGCACGATAGATTTCTGCGTGCTTATGCTCCCGCCGGCAGCTTTAATTTAACGATTCGCCACGTAGCTTTGTGGGAGAGGTTTCTTACTTAACTGGAACAATCATAATTGCTTTATTACATAATTCTGAACGGCAGTGATTTTAGGGCTATCCCTGAACGCATAGTACCATAAAGTTGTCCAGTGTTTTCGAATACAACTTATCGCAGGTTTTTTTTTCTCGTGAAAAATGGGTGACAATACTAACAATATTACTTTCAATGTCAAAAGTGCAATGATTTAATTTCGATAGATCTCAAACTAGCATTTCCAATTAAGTTTTCAAGATCAAAGATTGTCAGTTCTTTTCCTTGACTGGTGTACGTAAACGTGACCACAGGACACACATTTCCCCCCCCCCCCCCCCCCAAGAAACGCAGGCTGTTGCAACTGCAGTTGAAGAGAGTGTCGAACATAAATTAAATCTAAAAATTTCACACGCAGACGTCAAGTTTTTGGAATTCAGTATAAAAAACTGATGATAGAGAGAGTAATTCTAGATAATTTGTTTTGTCAACTTTAGAACCGAACATCTTGCCTGAGTGCTGCATTTGATTTTCGTAATATTTTGCAGAACCAAATGTCGGATAATTTCGGCATCATAGAACTTGTCCCAGGAGAACTTCGCTCGGATAGAACATTTGCTCAAACAGTTGGTAAAAACTGTTTAGTAAGATTGTTCTTCTTTACACATATTAAAAGATTTGCTTGAAAATTTGCGAATTTAGTTAATGTACTTACAAGGAAAGGCATACTGCATAAGTTCATTGACAGGCATGCTAGAATATAATGTCCCGTGCACACTCAAGCCCCGACCATTTGTCATTTAGCTGCAACTTAGTGGCTCAGCAGACAATGAACGAATATACCCGGGTTGAATATGCGTGTAAATATGATGGTTAGAGATGGTGAATTTTCGCGAATTCAATGACCTGCATGTTAGAATTAAATATCCTATGCATACTCAAGCCCTGTCTATTCGTTCTTTATCTGCTGTTCCACTGAGTAGCAGCTAGTGGACAAATGGTAGGGACTTGAGTATGCATGGGATGTTTGATTCTAACATGAAGGTCATTGAATTCGCGAGATTTCACCATCTCTAATGATGGTATATCGCGAAAATGTTTTGAGCCAACGTACCCTTGAAAATGATGTAGCTTCCTGTCACGTGTATGATTGACACAACATAGCTGTCTGCAGACCAATTACAGACATCAAATATTACCATAGCGGGATTCTTATTGGCTCAGTTAAATAGGGTAACAGCTCCACATACAGGATAAAGCCAGTAAGCTTTTCATAAGATGAACGTACATTGAAACTCGTCAAACAGTCAAGTTTTCCCGCTATAAACCATCACCTCTATGCATATGACATTGAATTCTTGCGTGCTGGCACAGAACAACCACATTTTCCTTTTCCTATGTATCTAGCATAAACTTTTTATGTACAGTACCCTCCGATGGAGTCTTCGTGGAAGAAAACTGTCAAAAATTTGACCTTCGTAACCGAGACATATATTACCCGGTTAGGGTAGGTCAAATAGTAACTCGTATTCGCCAGCTATTAAGAAAAGTAAACCATCGTTTACAATTTTAGCCTCGGTTAACCTTGGAATAGTACGAGTGACATCCCCCCCCCCCCCCGGCTGAGCATGTTGTTTCGCGAGCGCGTTGCAAAACATGTGTGCTATCACAACCGTCATTCCCTCGCGATGACGCAAGGGCAGTCATTGGCTGCCTCCATCCATTCCTACCTCCCTCCTCTTCCCCTTGAATCCCCCCCTCCCCCAGGACACATGACAGCGACAGGAAATTAACAGCGCTGCAGTCGCGCGGCCGAGTTTACAAACAATTTCCCGAGTGGGGCCGGGGAGGTGGAAGGAGGCGAGATCGGCGGGTGGTCCCCCCTCCACAACCCCATTGCGAATCTATCCCGCATTCATACTAGACCGCGATGCAGGCGCTACTAACCCCACGACCCCCATTCGACCGCGAAAATTCGTTGCGGACCACGAAGCCGCCATCCTGGGCTCGGCTTGCCACTGAGGCATTCGACTGGTCGTCACAAAGAGCTAATCGTGTGGCACGGGTCGTGATAACGGCGTGCCGTTTAGCCGGACACCCGAATTTCGCGGAAAAGATTCCTGCGTAGTTATATTTCACAAATTGGCGTTTACTTATGGTAAGAGGTACGACAATTTCGCGGATTGATCTGGCAGCAGCCTAGACTTGTCAGTCGTATACACCCACTGGCCACAATCGATTATCTATTGGCTTATAACCGTACCAGCAGGTAGCAAGCGATAGCACTTCGCATTATTTCCTTATTTACTACTGGCTTGCAGTAGTCAAACGCGTTTCGTAACAGCCGCCAGCAAGTCACAGACATGACTATGAAGTATACATAATTGGCGTTCAACCTGACCTGGAATGTATCTGCGAAATTTACGTACCTCTACTTATAACCGTACCAGCAGGTAGCAAGCGATAGCACTCCGCATTATTTCCTTATTTACTACTGGCTTGCAGTAGTCAAACGCGTTTCGTAACAGCCGCCATCAAGTCACAGACATGACAATGAAGTATACATAATTGGCGTTCAACATGACCTGGAATGTATCTGCGAAATTTACGTACCTCTAATAATAGCTAGTAATCTACCGCAAGTACAGTTTTTGCTAGGTTTCAAAGCAGTGCACACTGACAAAATTGCTTAGGGAAATACGCAGGCACGGAAGATTCGTATGTTTCTCGAACAGCTTTCTGGTCATGCCATTTGACACTGTTGGCCCAGTTCAGTGACACGACATCTACTTACAAGAGTCTAGCAAACTTTAAGGGAGCCTTTTTGACAATGTTTTATAAACAGAAGAAAACAGCTTGTGCATGCCGAATATTCATATTTGCTATGCTAGTAGCTTTATTATTGGTCGTAGTAATTTAGAATAGTTATTTTCTTTTTGTAGGAATCTTCTTAGAAATGATTACTTGAACAATTTTTTGGTTTCTGTAATAGCCTAAAATGTGTTATATACCATGGCAATTTCCTCGCGAATTACATGAGCTCATGAGCCGTGGTTGAAACGATAGGTATTTTATGACCAGTATTTCTAATCGAAAATCGTCTGTGTGTCAAATCATTCGTGAGAAACGTAGAGATGCTCGCCTCGTATTTGAGAAAACCTGTGTTTGAATCCCATTTCTATCATCCCAACTTTGGTTTCCTATGGTTTTCATTTATTACTCCAGTTGAATGCTGGGGTGGTCCCTAAATATTGGATCAGGCAATTACCTTCCTATTTCTACTATCTACCTATATTTAGACCTTTAAGCTGTTCTATGGCAATCGAAACACACAACCAATATATAAAATACAATTGAAAACATATACACATTACAGCTGTGGTTTGTTAAAAGTTATTTTTGTGCAGTAAAACATAAGTACATTTTACAGAGTCTTAGTGTGTGATTTTGCGAGGAAAATGTTATGAGCCAAATTATTTCGTGTGAAATTCCTATCATCTTTTTCGTTTGTTTGAGTTATTATTCACACATACGGATGTCATTGATCAGTGTTTTGTAGATCCCAGCGACATGAACAGTATGACATCAAAGTGTACAATAGCATGCCATCTCAAAACTGAACGTTGTCTGTGTACATTTCCGAATGTTTTCTACTCCTGTCTGCCTGGTGACGTATTTTTTGAGTAATCGTATTGTTATGATTAGCAATTTAGTTGAAAGTATTAATAAGTAACATAGGCCTAATTAGTTTATTCATCTCCAGATTATTATGCACGGATCACTGATAAGGTATTTTCTGGAGTATATTAAATCACATTTATCATTAAAATGTTCCGCAATATTTCATCTTAGTTCATTTATCAAACGGACTGCCTAACTACTGTATTCACTTCAACGGTAAACTATATATTAGATATGGTAAATGACATCAAAAAGCACAAATTTTACATAAACACCGCAGTCAATACTGCTTTTTTCGAATCATAACCAAGACTATTTAGCATATTAAGGAATATTACGGATATTATAATGTAGCGTAAGGTCATTTGACACCAAATTCACTGTAATTATACTGAAGGTATGTGTACCATAATATTTCTTCGCATGTATTTTTTAGCCTTCCGCCCAACAGTCGCTATGTTTGTTTATATGAATAACTGGAATTTTTATTTGAATTTCGCAACTCACATGCGCGGTTATTAAAGTAACTAATGTTTATTTTCTGGGTAAAAATCCGTATCACGGTCTGTTGTGTTTATCTTCGCATGAGTGAAATATTTGCAGTCAGCTAATTAATTTCGGGAAAAAAAAAATTAGTATTTCAGCAGCAGGCGCATCCGTATGGATGCTGGAAAAACAAAATTACAGTTTTTATTGCTCACTTTATTATCCTGCGAGCGTCGGGTGTGACAATAATTGTATTTACATTCACTTTCATTAGTATCCATCAGACCGCAGCTGTATGATTCTGAGTACCATAACTGTTGCATGAAAACTTGCCAGATGTTAGCAGATTAAACTTTTTCGTTTGGCATACACGTTTTATAATAATGGTATACGTATTTTAGCGTTTAAATGTAAATAATCTTCTCAAGACTAATTTTTATTCATTGATATCTTCTTATTCACAGTTGTAAACTGTCACATGACTAACTACAAACCTATGTCGTAGCATTGGAGATCAGACGTTTACGAATTAGTTCTCCGTGATTAATAAAACCATTTCAACTGCATTCTTCCACATATACGAAGACAAAAATGTACAAACAGAAACTGAAGTTCGTGTAAATACCTGAAATATTTTTACGGAGAAAATCCGACTTTCTTCAAACGATGTGTGAAACGTACACCACATGCCGTCGTACAGAATCATTTTCGTAGTAGATTTAATTGTTAAAGGTGATCAATATAAAATGATAACTTTATGTTTTCCATGAAATAATGGTAGTTTTGTAAACGGTACTTGTGAACACAGTTAGCTCTTACGAAACAATTTAGCTCGCATAGTTTTCGTATAACGGGACGTCAACGTCAAAATAAGCATGTTGTGCAGCCATGCTAACAGTGAAAACAAACTTATTCAAATGAAATTATTCACAGTGAATTAACCTTCAATAGACTAGGTAACATAACATTTATAAACTCAGAACGTAATATTATGAATATTTAAAAATTCTTACTTAAATTACGAAATCTATGAGATAATTTGGACCTTATCTGGAGGATTTAATTTTATGTACGTATGTACAGTTTAAATAACGTTAATTAGAACAGACCTTAACAAATTAAATACTATTATTATATTTTATGTTGTACTGTTATGAATTTACTCTGACGTAATTGCCTTAGTTGCACATAATATTTTCGTCCTGTGATAAACACAGTGAATACTGTACGAATAAATCAAATAAAAATATTTTTCATAAATTTCCATTTAACAAAGGTAGAAATTAAATTTTAGCTGCACTTCTTTCATTTATGTCGCAAATTCCTGAGAATCTGTACGTTTGTTACAAATGAAAATCCTTGTGCCATTAGTTAGACACTCTTGAAATGAGACGTTAGAAACAGCGAACATAAGCGGCGATGAATAATTACATCTTAGGGTGAAATTTTTCTGTCGTTGACAAACCCGTTGCTTTTATAATACTTCAGATATCAAAATTTTTTATACTAATAAAATGAAATACGTGTTGTTTTAGGAGAAAGGTGACATAATTTACGATGTGACACTAAGGCTCAATCCGAATAAGAAAAATCAATAAAATGTAATATGTTCTATCTTCAGTTTTATTTTCAGCAATCCGTAGTTCACGTGGTTAGGTAAATGGGTGACACTGGTGTCCGAAGTACATTTATGTGACACTCACGGTGTTTTCCATGTTAGTGGTGGTTTCGAAGAGAGTATTACAACAAAACTTAACACGTAACGATCTGTCCATAGGCTTTCTACCTGTAAGTTCCGATTTATTCCTGTCGATTTCACATATATCTATGTCGGACATCTTTTTGAACAAATAATTCCTTCTTGTGTACATTTAAAATAAGCATATTTAGTACTATGTCTAATCATCTACCATAGTAATTAGTTGAAATGGTTTTCAATTTTTTTTATATGACAGTCAGACACCTGCTAGTGTGGTATCCAAATATTCAAATGATTTTTACTTAATGAAACCATTTCAATTAATGACTCAATGCGAGTTCAAAATACGTTATTAAATTCCACCCGAGCATAGCGCCGGGCAGAAATTAAATTATCCATATTTGCCAACATACAAAATTCCTGACAGTTTAAGCCTGGGCAGTAAATATTTGTTAATTTTCGGCCTGTTAAACATGGAAAGTGTAGCCACGGGATATGTATAGTAACCTTTAAATCTGCAATACAGTCATCGGTAACAACTTAGGGCAATTTTTAGTCTGTGATTCTTTTGTGGGGAGTTTCCAGTTACGAAGAGAATATTTCAACTGTTTTATATGTGTGCTAGATAAATGTTTGACGATTGAGAGCAAACACATTCTTGTCATATTACATAGTTACCATCTCAGTTTAATTTTTTAACTATTTCGTTAAAAGTCGCATAAAATCTAAATGCGCGTACAACAAAGGATTTATTTAGGTACACATTTTAAAAATTTCAATTATTGTGTTACATCGTTTTAATGTTTTGATTACTATGAGATGAAAATTATACGTTATATCCTTGAAAAGCAGTTATGAATTATAAAGCTAACTTAGCCGTTGGCAGTGAGTGGTTTACATTTCTGGTGCTGCCATCCTCACTGGTCTGGTGAGTGCAAGAATAATTATTAACAAGTAAGTACTTTCATTGGCAATAAATCACATGCTCAATGTATTTTCGCAGCATTTATATTCCTGTAGCAACACTCTCCCCTTCTCAATGCAGGAAATGGGTTTTTGTCAGAGAGTTGTATCATGACCCGACGATTATAATTTAACATGTAAATCCCTTCCCTTGCTCACGCCATGTCTTAGGGTTAGGCAGCCCACTTAAACTCAGAAGTGACGGAGATGTATGGGCAACTTTGAAGCGATCTTAAAATGCCGCTTCGTCACAGTGATTTCAAGCGCTGAATTGGCGTGCAGTTTTTCACCGAATTGATGAGATATGGGACTTCAAGTGGTGTACATGTGATTTTATTGATGGAAAGTTTGCACCAAATCCCAGTGCATGGTTATATGTTTATATCTTAATTTTGTATATATCCGGTTAGTACATTTTGAAGTTTGGAAATTTGAAAAGACCATATTTAGTTATTTTGTATGACTTCGTAACAGTGTTTATAATGGGCATGATGTCTCAACACTGAAATTCCGTCCTTGTCTGAAGTGCTTTATTTTCGTAGGCTGGCACAATGGCTACATGTGGAATAGGTTCGTAGAAGAAAACGTATTTGCTAACACGCTGCAACGCATTTGAAGCACGTGATAGGCGACGTCCTTAAGTACACGCCGTTTCCTTGGTTAGACACTCCCCATGCTAACGTTAAAATCAAACCAACCTCTGAACTCGAGTGCTCGTAAAAAAGGAGCGGCTGACGAAGTCCGCTATTCAGGACACCTGCGGAACGGAGGAAAGCCCGCCAGTTATTTCGGTCTGTCGTATCCTGTGAAGTCGGGAACGTGGTAAATATAGCAGCCAGTGCCTAGTCATTTATCGCGCAGTATCTCAGAGATGTGTGGACATCTCTATCAACACGGCTAGTCTCAGGCACAGACAGGGTTGCCGTCTGACCACTGCATCTTCCGTCCTACACTATAACTAGATATGATGGCTTATCGCGGGAAAACATGACTGATTGCTGTGTTCCAACAAACGTTCAGCGTGTAAAAAAATACTGGCTCTCGCTTGTACGCGGAGTTGTTACCCTATTTGACAGAGCCAATAAAAATCCCGCTATGAAAATATTTGATACCTGTTACTAGTCTGCAGACACCTACGTTGTGTCGGACGTATATCACTCAATCATGCACATAGCAAAAAACTACATTGTTTTCTAGTCTATGTTGGTACATAACAGTTTCGCGATATAACGTCATATCTAACCATGACATGTGTTTTTAGGTTCTAAGTTACAAAGAAAATCCCAGTTTACAAATAATTCAATATAGAACTACGAAGGTTGTTCAAGTACAGAATACAAACTGTGTAGGCTAACTTTGAGAATTCTCTTGCAGTGATTCTGTGTGAAAAAATAATGAATGATTCCATTATCATTTATGTCAAGCAGTTTAGAAAGATTATATGCTGTGCCTAGTCGAAGAGAAAATTTTTATAATACGATTTGAATAAATGTTATGGCTCAGAAACTGAAAATACATCTAACCCTCGTCCTTAAGGCGGCAGCCTACACTTCGCTTCAAATGCCCTGCAGTGTGTTCGTAAACAGTTTTTTCCTACGAAAATATTTCACGTGTGCCATTGTGTCAACGTACGAAAAGAAAACAAACATCAGACAAGGTCGGAACTTAGTTAAGAAGCAAATCTCATTAAAAACACTTTTTCGAAGCCCTCTAGCATGGCTAAAAATTGCCTTTTCGGACTGCCGTACTTCAAAATGTATTTACCGTATGTAAGTGAAAGTCAGATTGCCACCTGCACTGAACTTAGTTGCAGACTTTTCACCAATAAATTTATATGGTCACCGCTTAGTGTCTCGTAGTAAAAACGGTTCGGCGGGAAGCTTGCACGCTAGTTCAGTGCTTGGCTCGTTGAGGCGACTCGGCATTTGATGCTTGCTTCAAGGTCGACCTTACTGCTCCGTAGCTTTTGAGCCTCTAGCATGCGGGTAGGCGGCCCTTATATGCCTCAAGGCAAGTGGCGAGCGAGTAAGAGTTGTCCCCACACTCTTCCGTATCCTTATCGCACTTGTTCCTCTACTTTGCAATTCATGTGGTCCGCTAAAGTAAGGCAGCGATGACCACCAGATTAAGACCTTGTTACGGAGTTTTGCAGTGATTTCGAAAATATTTGTTATTGCTACCTAATACTCATATCAAAATTTCGCTGCACAGTTTTGACACTTATATGTTATAATTTGTAGCTGAATTTTTTTGTAGAATTATACTGAACGGTTTTTTATATTTCATTACCCAAAGTACCACGATTTTCGTCGTGAAAATAAGCAAATGGTAAACAAATTATTATTTTTTTTTTTTGCTGGCGAATGGTACATTATTTAAAAAAACGAGTCCACAGTATTGTGCATCGTGTGATTGCACATTGACTCAAATTTTTTTCAAAACTTTTGGTTAAAAATTATTTGAGTTATTGGCACCGGTCTGAAAAAAATTCGGGAACAAGCCCTTAATACACTTGACGAACGGGAACCCCATCGCCTCTACACGCGGAGCAGTGTTTGCATAGTGGTAGTTATTTTAATCGGACAACAAGCCTAGAAATACCCTTTCCCAACACTGTTAGAAAACATTTCCGTGAAATTACTTAAAAGTACAGGCAAAAAATTATTAAAAAATCATCGTAAAATAGCGGATACTCAGTTTTGCTGGATAACGAAATCCTCCGTAAAATTACTGAAAATCCATTTTTCTCACAAAAATTGAATTAATTTAAATTACTGGCATTCCATTTTCAAGAAATGTGACGTAATCTTATTTGCTATGTTTTCTCGTGATCTGATGTACAGTAACGAGAAAAATTTCTCGGATTTGTCAGGATTCTAACCCACGACTGTACGATTACCAGACTAACATTCTAACCATTGTACCACACAAACAAGTTAGTCGATAATCGAGATCCATGCCGTGGTAAGAGACCAACTTTATAAGAGATCATTAATATACCAGCATTTTTTTTAAAGAAACACAATAAAATATGCTTTAAAATTGTAAAATCATATTTCCATGAATTTATGGTAAGTTACGGTCAAACATCCGTAAACTGGCAATACGGACAAACTTCTGTAAACAAAAAAATATGGATGCAATTTCCGTATAACTACAGCACTGTTTTGTAAATATTTCCGTGAATTTACGGACATTTTTAACAGTGTACTCATTTAATTTCTAAACAGTATGTAGTTGAGTCCAACGTAGCTTTTAGTTTAGTATTGTCGTGAAGTACTGTTGCTTTAAACTGAGTGATTAAGAGTGCGGCGTTGTGAAAAATACGCCATTTCAGTGCAACTTCGTGACAAGTCCGTTAAAAATAGAAATATGTTGTGTTCTTCTGCGCCTTCTTCTTCCTTGCGTTGTCTGTGATATCACCATTGGGTCACCTCGTCTTACGTGTATCAATATATCTTCGCCTCGGCATCTGCACTGTCTTAATTTTGGTGTCCCTTGAGCTTCCTTATGCTACCATTTCTTAAATTTTATTTTTATTTTGCATATGTAACTAGGCACAGTTTGTGACGGGATTTTTATATTTAATTTTTTTCTTTAAGTCTGCGGGTTTTTTTGTTAAGTAGCCAACAACCAGTCTAGGTTTTATTTATTTTTGTTGTCTCGCTGTTGGTTTTCTGGTATAGAACCTCACTACAGTTGCGCATTCACACTACTTCCCCTATTCCAGTTTTTCTCTTACAGTTTTGCGTAGTTCTGTAGTTACAGAAGCCTTATACAATATTGGGGTGTAGTATTTTGAATTACGCGTTATTTTCGTAAATTTACTTTATTACACACTTTGAATATCCTTTTTCCTAAAGTCTTTCGTAAAGGTATGAGATATGTTATTTTACAATGCACGATAAAATGAGTGGCTTAATTTTGAGAAAACTAGGACACACTCGCAATACTCACACAATATTTAAATCAAATATTTACAATAATTTTTATCCATTTTTAACACACGTTTCCTGAGCTTAAGGGGAATTGATCCCTACCACCTTGGATTTATCTGTTTCTTCTCGATAACTTCTGTTCCAGTCGATGTATCAACATTTTTGTCACGACAAGGCATAGATACAAACTTAATCCATTTTCTGAAATTGCTGGAATCATAATGTATTCATTATTTTGCAACGGGAAACAGCTGAAAAGGAAAAATTGCTTTATTTACGAGAGCGACTACAGAGATCGGAACATTAACAGAAACAATGCCATATGGATTCCTAAAAAGTGAATGAAACAATAAACTATGCCTTGTCAGCGTGAAAAAAATTAAAACAATGTGTCTATTCCCTGATTTATAAGAAAAACCGTAAAACCGATCTAACAGGGATCAATCCCCCTTAAAAACGGCCTTGGTTCCACCACGTATGGTTTTTAACACAGAAGGACAGTATTCGCACAATTAGTTTTTTACCAGTGTGCGATGATGGCTTGTCGAGACCTACGAAGGTAGACATGTATTAATAGAACACAGTTACAATTATTTGAAGATGTCACACAAAGGGTTTAAAAAACTGTCGGAAATTACTTTTCTGCATTCTCAGGCGACTGCTTACACCCTTGCTAATTGACTTTGAGAACTATTAACTTAAGAATATTTTAAGGGCAGTAACAATTTTCTTTCTCTTCGAGAACGTTCGCAAATTGCTGATAAGTGCAACTATTCCGTGGATATTCTTATTTTACCCAACGTCCATGTATCACGCGACGCTACCATTTTTCCTTATCTGGTCCGGCTGCGCACGCGACATAACTTTACTGCAGTCCGCTCTTAATTATTCAGCGACGGTAATTTGTGACACCCAGTCACGTGACGTGGATTTCTTGCCGCATTCAGTCTCTTCCTAGGAAACTCCCTAGTATTTCGGAGTTATTTCTCACAGTGATGTCCAAACGTCTCCTCGCATTCTTGACACCCAACATTTTTACTTAAGGGTGTTCCAGAGGGAAAAAATCATAATTTGATATTTATACGAAACAATGTAGATTTTGTATGCGTTACTTGGGAGTAGGCCTACGTCATCCTCTTAGAAAAAATTTTGCTCAACCAGTTTTCCCAAATTAGCATTTCAAAGTAAAAATTTGCATGTTTTTAGTTCGTACACCCCAGAAAACCAATCGACATAATGAAACGAAATAATTTACAGTGAAAGTACATATCACAGGCTAGGGATTTAAGTATATAAAAACCTAATAACATATTTTTGTATTTAAAAATTTTTCTAAAATTAACAAAAAATGCCAAAATTTTAGAATTTTTTTTTGAAAATACCAAACATTGTTTGAATGGGTTTTTTTATATATGTAAATCCCTAGCCCGGAGCATGGTGAGTGTCCCATATTGTGTATGGGTAACATTTTTTCAATATTAGGTAGGATTTTTTACAGTGCACAGAGATTGTCGAAAGATTAGCAGTGATTATTGTGGGATTTGAAATAAACATTCAGTTGCAACCACTCCTCGTCTCCCCAGTAACAATCGTAAGATTCATTCATCATCTCTCCTACCGCTTGGTTAAGTGGTTATAGTTCCTGGCTACTGGGTCAAGGACCCTGGGTTCGATTCCCGGCCGGGGAGGTCGGTATTTACAGTTGCCTCTCTGGGTGCAGGACTGGGTGTTGTGTTGTCCCCTCGTACCGATACTGCGGAAGACAATGGCAAACCACCGCACAATCAGCTCTCCTAGTTGGCCTCAGAGGATGTTGTGGTTTTCATGACCCGACCCCATCTGTGGTTCTGAGCCTGCCTTGGTACAGAACACCCAGCATCATCATCGTTTGTTATCTCAAGTCACGTGTCCCATGAGTGACTGGTTATTGTGTTTATTATGGCCGCCCTGGTTAGTTTGATGCACATCACGTGCCTTGGATGGACACCAGTGTAGTCTCTTATAGATGACAGCTGATGTGTTAGCAGAATCCAGAGAAACACATTGCTAAAAACACTTGCTTTACCTAACAACCTATCACAAATAAGTGACAACGAATGTAATAACACTCTGTATGTAGTGTTTTGAATTTTAAAAATAAAAGTTATATTGGTCAGTTATTAAACTCATTTTTTCTTTTGGCATTTGTTTTGTGTCGCTCACTGCAAGCAACACTCTTCTTCGAAAAGATAACTGAAAACTAATCTGAAAGCTCGTTATAATTTCATGGGATAAAATCTATGTACTGTATTGATATGTTGGGTATGCAATAAAGGAAAGGTTTGATAAACTTCCCATGGTTAAGTATCGGGGCGGTTTGTTCGGTGTTTTATTTTGCAGTGTATTTTAATTAGGTACCCAGAAATTTCGCGAATTAATTTGCAAGGGCACTAGTGTTCAGCATCGTGTACACGTCCAATACTTTCATGATTGCGACACAGTAAAACTTTTTCTCGAGGTCTGTGAACCAATAGTAGACATGCATGAAAATACTCGCTGACTCCCGCGCTACCTTGTCAGATATGCAACTGGTCGCACACTACAGAAGCAGCCAATGAAGTTGCTGAGGACAGAGTGTACACAGTACTGTGGAGTCCAGCGTGCAGGATTTTCAACCCGTGATATTTCCGGGCCTCTAATTATAACTAGAGGCACGATTATTTCGCGTATTGATTCTAGGTCAGGTTGAACGTCAATAACGTATGCTTCACTCCTCCTGTAATTAGACGAGAGCGGTTTTAACGCACATTTCACGATTACAAGCCAGTTATAAATAAGGAAACAAGTCGTGTGGATATCACGTGCTACACGTTTGTACTGTTAGAAGCCAATGGATATTCGGCTTCAGCCCGTACACGTATAGAACTGAGAAGTCTAGGCTGCTGCCAGATAGATACGCGAAATACTCGTGCCTGTAATTATAACTGTTTCTAATGACTTTAAGTCAAAGGCCCCGTACCCCATATAAAATGACAGCATAGTTGATATATTAAAAATACTTCCATGGTTAACCACTGTCTATAAAGGGAAGGTGAAAATTTAGCACGGCATATTTCCGTACGTCACACTTGAACGATCACGCCACGAAACTTCTCGTAAAATTACCTTCCGGAATTTTCATACCACGGAGCCTCCTCGCTCTTTTTTAAAATTTCGACCCCGTCACGTTAATATCGGGGAGGAATAAGGCATACCGGTTGAAGCGACTTGCCGTGTTCTGGTGGAGAAATCTCTGCAGGAATCTGGGCATAGCAGGCCGATGGTGGCGGATGGAGAAGGGGGAGGCGAGGAGCCGGGGAAGGGGTGGGGAACTCCTAATCAATTACTGGCACGCAAGATCGTGTCGCGTGACGCGGGTCCACTTCGACCGCCATTACCGAAATGATTTATCGATTCCGGTCGACCTTCCCCACCCGCGAGTCCACACTCAACCCTATTCGTGCACCCTATGAGAGACGCGAATTTCGAATAAAAGCCAGGAGGGGTAAATACTTTGAAGGCGATTTAACACAAATGCATTGTGGTACGCCCGAGGTAATAAAGAAACATTGTCATTGTTCATAACAAGCATCGGATTAAGTAACTTTCCTACAGCCAATATTTCGGTAAATTTTAGGACCATAGACGTCTATGATTGTTTGATAAAAATCTGTGTAGTATTTCTGCCTCTTACGAAATATTTTTAATTCATTGTTTCCTAAAACCGATTAAAAATAATTGTTTAGTGCCCATGCGTCAATTTTAAGCGTAACTTCATTTTATTTGAAATCGGCCAAAGCTACAACAACTGGAACTCAGAAACATTTCCAGTAAGTAACTTCTCAAACTATAAAAAGTTCGTATAAGATGAAGAGAAAATTTCTCCGCAACAGGGAAATAAGTAACAACATATTTTAAACGGAAATTTGCAAATAAATCCATAAACAACTGACATAAATCATAGGAATATTAGTGCTGGTTAACGGTAAATTTCTCCGCGTGTATCACCAGATGTTACGTCATCAAGAACGTTAGTCCCTGACTTCCACCTTAGCTTTGGTGTGTTCACAGAGCGCGTGGCGTTTAATGTAAGCTCCAGGTACATGCCCTCGAGACTCGCGCGATAATTCGAACGGGTGTTACAGAGGGTTTTCGGCCTGTTCGATATGACTTCTCGGGCGTTCGTCTTGGGTGAATGAGCCTGCGGCCCACTGTTCGATGGCCTGCGACCCATTGTGCGAGGGCCTGTGGCCATTGGTATGGGGGGCCGGCGGCATTTTGTGTGAGAGGGCCATGCGGCCCACGGTGAGAGAGCCTGCGACCCATGAGAGGGCCTGCGGCCCTTGTGAGAGGGTCTACTGTCCATGGTGCGAGGAACAGTGTAGCACGAACATTCAAAAATATTTTTTCCTAACTTTTACACTGTTTAAGATACGTGAATAAGACTTGGTACAATTGTGTAAAATGGTACGCAGAAAACGCGGGAGAAAATGAAATTTGAGTTTTTTTAAACACATTAAGGGGGTGTTATAATCGACGATTATTTTTCGAATTTGATTAAAAATCGCTGAGCATGGATACACATATATGAGAGTAGTTCACTGTTTAAAGCGCAGCTCTGTAGGTGAAACGTTTCAAAAGTTATAGGCCTCCAAAGTTGGACCTCTCTTAATGAAAAGTGGAAAAATATTATTCCTGGAACATTTTTTAATCGCCAAACTTTTGACGCTATTTCTAATAAACCCAAAAACTGAATAGGATTTGGAAAAAAATTTGGGAGCACTCTTTAAAATCCAAATTTTTAAGATTTGAAAAACTTATTTCTGGGTATCAGAGAGTAAAGTCCCATAACAAATTACAAGTCGATATCTCAAACTGTTCCGATTCTATAGCCAGTTATGTGTGATAAAGTCGAAAACATACCCCCTTTGTGACCCTATCTTCTCCAAGGGGGTGGATGGAAGGGGTCTGTTTAAGAGAGGAAGGATGGAAGATGTGCCACTAACGCTGCTGCGCGCTCTATTCTTCGGGCATAGTTTGCAAAAAAAACTTTCGTTTTTAATATTGATATGACTCTTGTGTTCAGCCCGAGAGTTACTACGTCAGATACTGAAGCATCAGATCCTTGACATTTTCCAAAATTTGACAATTTCGTTTTAATTTTTCTTAAGCTTCAAGCAGAATTTCTTTAGCGTCTGTGGGTTTTACAGTGGCACATTTGTCTCTCTAAATGTCCCTCGCTGGATGCTCTCCTGTGATATCATAATCGTGCCCCTGTTTATCTTAAAAGTTTGCTAAGCAATGTCAAGTATACTGGCTAACTTTTGGCGTAATTTGCTTGCATATTCTGAATATCCTACTTCTGTAGTCGGTTGTCGCAACAGAAGGTACGATACGCTAGTAAGAATAACGGAAACATACAATACATAGTCCCATTCTCCGACGCGATGAATGCCAGCAATTGTACACGTTGCAGTTGAGTATTTCAACACTAGTTTCTGGATAGTTCAACCACAGAATTATGTTCATCATATTGAAAAATATTTCAGAATTATAAGATGATTTTACGATATCTACTTAGTTTAGGTTTAAAATTTTGGATTATACGTTATTGCCTAACATTTTAACATCTTCACATATTCTCTTGAAACAAATATCAAACCGTTTAAAGTACGGTAAAGAATTAATTAATTTTGTATAAATGATAATACAAATTACTATAAAGCTTATGAATTCTATAGAAAACTGCCATTACTAATTTTTTTCGAGAGAAAATTTTTATCAGTTCTGTGTGCTTTAAATGGTAATTTGTATAACATAATATCATTCTTGTGGTGTTAACCCTCCGATTACCACAGTAAAATACCAGTATTGCATGTCACATGCCTTAAGCAAATAATTTAATATTTGAACCTTATCTTCGGTACCAAATAACCTGACATGTTTTATGTTACGCAACATTCAGTTCTGCTAAATGCTGACATAAGATAAGTCGAACATCTTAATAAAGAAGTAATTATATATAACTCACTATTGAAGCATAGCAGTGTTGAAACTATGTAGTACGGCAGATCAGTGACGGCAAGGCGAGAGCTGATGTGTACGGACCCTGAGATGTTCAATTAGAAGAGCTCTCGTGTCTCGCGTGTGGCATCAGCGGCGCAGTGATTGAGGATACACATCATTAACGGCGCTGTGGTATTCAGCGTTACGTGCCTGACCCAGTTAGCAAGATGGCGTCTGCCAGGCCCCGAGATCTGGGTGTCTGATGTGATACGTACAAGCTAAGTCAAACACTGCTGGGCTACCTCTCTCTGCTAGTACTCAGTTTGTTTATTGCAAATATTAATATGGGGAAAACCAAGCACCAATACAAACGGCGTCATGTTGAAATCACGTGACCTTGATACGACTGTGTGGAACTGAACAGTCAATTAAAGACAACTTACCTCTCTGTGTTATATTTTCCATTATTAACTAAACAATCATGCGACTCTACTGAGTGTATTTAAATAATAACAAAACCTACTTTAAAATTTTCAGTTTAGTTTTTAGAATAAAACACACTTTATAGTAATGTAATCCGTTCCAACGCAACCTTATTAAATAAATGATAATCAAACCGTTAAACTACGTTTATTTTTTGACGTCCTTAGCTTGTCAGGGCCGTAATGGAATTGAATTTGTCCTACAGTTGATTTAAGACATAACTTTTGAGAGCCTTTGCAATTACTTTAATAAATCATTGTATCTTATAACTACGTAATGTATGCTTGATTTTCCTGGGCTATATTTGTTTTGTTTTGTTGAATCCTGGCCAACCATATTTTTGAACATAAAAGAGATACTCGGATGTAAGAGTGATCGTTGCTTATTTTGTTACTGAGCTAGATTATGTCGTGTTCTATCCGAGAGCGAACTTGCACAGAAGGAAACATGGCAAGTACCACAGATGAGCAGTAGGGATATTCTTGTGTTTGAGTTTTCTCTTTCTGTACCTAAATTGTCATCCCTTTATTCAAGCTTGTCTCGTATTGACTGCGACCTAGTGTCGTTTGTTTGCTACGGCAGAAGTTTGGTGTGCCCCCTGACGATTAGACATATATTTATTGTAAATTGTCCATAATCTAGTATTTCAATTTCAAAATGTATTTCGCATGTGCTAGATGAATTCGGAATAGTACAATTGATAGTTACACTAGTAAATTGTGTCGTTTACTTTACATTATTTCTTCAGAGGTTAATGTGCCCATTTATTGGAATCTGGTTTATGATTTTTTGAAATAACTGTGCAGTAAGAGTGCATGACTGGATTTGGTTATTAGGAGATACTCCTCTGCGATATAAATGACTGTCAAAGAACATTAAGGAGAATAGAGAAACATAAATAAGCAGAGTAGGAGTTAGTCAACAGAATACATACACAATATAAAATGCCATAAACGTAATCGTGTCAAATAAAACAAGGACAAACAGATAAGATATAAAATTCAGAAAGTAAAATAAAAACCTAGACACCACCGAGGCAGACAACCAATGTTTGAGGTCTGCATTGGCAAAGGGACAAACAGTTGCAGTGTATGACCCACAAAAATAAAAATACGACACAACGATTAGGCGAAACAAAAGCATTATTATATCAGACACGAACAGAAAAATAAAAAACGACACGACGACGAGATGAAACAAAACACAGTAGTTTTCCAGACAGACAGTAGAACGACGTTTTGGGAAATGGAACCTGTTCCCGTCATCAGGTAGAGACACAGGTTCATAGGAAAACGAGTGCGATTTGTAATTTTCTTTGACAGTCATCTTTATCGCAATGGAGTATGTCCACGAAATAAATCCAGTCAACCTGGTTTATGCAGGACTAATAATGTAAATATTTCAGAGAAATCCAACTTTATATTTTATTAACCCCTAGAAGGTAAGCACGAAGTGTGTTAACTCGAAAAACTGTTACCGTTGTGTTTTTCAGCTTTAGATAGATAATCCAATATCAGTGTTGTACTTATAAATAATGTATTAACCTCGTACGGGTTGATTTAAATGGAACCGGTGAGCTTAGACAATGCATTATGTTTTTGAACGGTATGTAAGCTGTCTATTTTTCACTGTAGACCATTTCTGCTTAATGGTTTAAACTAGAATATTTTGAAATATTTCCTTACTAGGTTCGAGTCAAGTTTTGCCTTGCAGTTTTAAAAACATGTCACTGTGTTTTTTGTTGGAAACGCCTTACTGTCGTTCTTAATCTTAACCAGTACCGCTTAATGAGAAATACTGGCCATAACGGACTCGTTCACGTCTGTTCGTGATAGTATTCAAAATATATTTTAACTCCGTTTGAAAGGTTTCATTTCACATTACATAATCAGGCAATAATTTTCAGCGTTTCTTAATTCGTCACAGTAAGATTTAATAAGTTGTCAATTAAAAAGAAAATATAGCGTTTTAAAGTGTAATTTATTTTCAGCTTAATTGGAGTGTGTTAGGTAAATTATTTGAGGTTGACTATTTTCGATAAATATGGGCGTATGTAGTATTTAAAAAAATGGATGTCTGTGCAATTATGTCTGTATTGTTATGTCATGTAAGAGATGAAGTCAAACGAATACAGGTTATGTGACAAGGAGTGTCACGGTGATTATGTAGCGATGTGGGATATATGAGGAGCAAACTTTCAAAACGAGACATGTCCACATTATCTAGCTGTAGAAAAAAGTAAATAAACATCATATTTTATAGCACAAACTGGGTATAAGCATACCCATTTCAATACATGTGTTTTCTTATGGATCCTGAGTTCATACTCGTATCTAATACGTCTTGTTTATTTAGAAAGGGCATTTTACTAATTTTCGGGATTTTTGACGTATCTGGTTTTGAATGTTTGCTCATCATATACAGTTCGCAATAGTCTGATGTGTCGACGATATATTTTCACATATTTCTATAAATTTTAACAGCGATTATTCTGTGATATGGGTTGGTGACATAGCAGCGTAGTGTACAATGTACAGTACTGACGTAGTGAAATTCCAGAGCGACATGATCCAGCCCGAGCTAAAAACCGTATCATGTATTGCGAACTGTAGTGCAGAAACCGTGAGGTTTTGTTCCTCTAGACGTGAGGAATGTTTCCCCAAGCCAAGGTTAGTAATACTACATGTTGGAAACAAAATATGTTTTCTTACGGGAGAGTTTGGCACAGGGAAAATTTCTGCCGCTAATTTCACTGCTTTCGCTAAGGGATCAGAAAAATACGAAACCGTAGTAAAATTAAATTTAAATACACTTCGAAATAACACATGTCATTTAACTCATTTTGAATTGAAAAGAAATAATTTTCACGCCTTAAATTACCAACTTAAAATAAGGTAAAATTCAGGCAGGCTCTGTGATTCGTCAGTTTACCCTCCTTACCGATACTAGCGCTCAAGCGGCAGAAATTTCCAGTGTGCCAAACTATTAACACGGATCATTCTAACCTGTAGTAGAGTTAACCTTACCCAAAGTGATGACATGTGATTTGGCAACATCCTGTACTATCGGGCGATAAGAACGCATTTGAAACATGTGGGGTACAAACGGAATTTCATATTTATCTTTACTTAACCATTCACGTCTTTGTCTGATCCGTACCGATGCCAACGAATTGCTTTCTCTCTCTCTCTCTCTCTCTCTCTCTCTCTCTCTCTCTCTCTCTCTCTCAACCTATCTTTATTTTTTAAACTTGCAGTGGGATTTGTGCGTGGTGACTTGTTTCGAAGTCGTGCAGACGATGCGGCTGGTCAACGGGTTTTTTCTGGTTTCTCCATTCTGACGTTTCTCCTGTACGTCACACTCACAAGTGTTGAAAACTTCACTGAGCTCTGAACGAAATAACTTCACTAAGTCGCTTTTATTCGTCTTGTCATTCATTTACTTTGATAAAACTAAACTGTATCTGACATCTACAAACCAGTGACGTTTCAGACAAGCAAAACAAACTTACGCCTCTGAAACACGAAACTTTTTTTTTAATTTGCGATCACTTGATAAATATGTCAGTAGAGTAGTGTGCCCGGTGGCATCTTCGGTACATTTAAAGAGCACGCAGTCTTTGGCAAACTGGACACCGGGTGCATGAATAATCTAGAGTAAGTCGTGCCAGCACGTTTCATGTCCTGCCGCCTCTGAATAAAACATCCCTCTGCCGATAGGCGCAGTGGATGGGGTCTCGTCAATAAGAGACGACTGGCCCCGGATTTTTATTCATGAGACGCGCTTTTGATAGGGTCTGCTTGTGCGCTCGACATAGGGTGGCTTCAGCTCGTTCGCTTCTAGGTATCACAGGACTAGAGTATTCACTTTTAAGACTTCAATTCTTGTTGTTGAGGTATCGTCTTGGACTATAACATGCAATGTTAACAGGGGTCACTGGTACTATTCTTGACTCGGAAACACCGTGGAAAACAGTCGTATTTACTCCACAACACAGACCGGAGAAAAACATGGGAGTGCCACTTTACTTTCTACCAAACACACGTTTTCCCAGAATAGTTGGAATAATGTAGGTAGCAGGTAGACATTTCAATTCGTAAGAACCTGTCAGACATATAGGACCGTTATTCACATGACGACATAGATTACAAATATTAGAAGAACTGAAATCATCCCTGTAAATTAACATATATGACCAACATTTTTCGGATAGGTATATTAACACTTGTGAAACTGATTCATTAGCGTACGCATTTTCCGTAAACTTGGGGATAACATACTAAATTTCATACGGAACATATATTAGGTATACAAATTATAACGAGACAAAATAGTATTTTATATTAAATAATGATAAGCCAAATAAACTTTTTTTTTTAAATTGAAAACTTGATTGTATACCATCAGTAACACAAACCGGCATTAAAAGTGTTATGTTGTAAGTGTACGTTTCCTTATAAATATACAGAATTGTGATTTAACGCCTCTCATTAGGGAATGTGATGGCGTCCCAATTTTAGGGCGAATACAGAAATAAAACCGAATATAGATAACAGAAAACCGATTGTGATATACTTCCTAAAACTAGCTATCCTAAAGTGTGTAAAAACACGTACAGGAAATCCGAACCCTCAAATCGGAAGATAAACTCAGTTTATCGGTCTCGGAGGTCGAAATTTTTGCGGGAACTTACTGGCTCGTACTGCATTAAGGCTGTTCAAGTGGGAAAAAATTACAATTTTATGTTTGTATGAAATATTGTTAGTTTTATAGACGTTACTTGCAAGCATATTTTCCTCTTACAAAAAATAGTGTAACTAGTTTTCCCATAACTGCGTTTCAAAGTCAAAATGTGCATGTTTTTGTTTCATACAAATCTTGAAAACTAATAAACATTATGAAATGAGATAATTCACACAGTATCTACATGTACCGAGCTATGGCTTGAAGTATGTATGTAATAATACATTACAAAAAAATTTTATGTATTTTAAAAAAATTCTGAAATTTTTAAAATTAAAAATTTTTTTATACAAAAATGATTTGTAATGGATTTTAATGTACTTCAAACCGTAGACCGTGACATGTAATTTTGGTGTGATATTTTTCATTTCGTTATTTTTACTGGTTTTGAAGTTTTGCACGAAGTGTGTATATATATATATATATATATATATATATATATATATATTTTGACTTTGAAACGTCATTATGTGAAAACTGGTAGAGATAATTTTTTTTTCGTACGAGAAAAATGAACATTCAAGTAACGCCTACAAAACTAACCTAATTTTATTAATATAAATTTTAATTTTTTCGCCACTCGAACACCCTTATGATAGGATGAAGGAAACAGTAATGTATTTTAGTGTTCCTCCTTGTCATCTATCAATTAACCCAACTTTCTCCTTTGTTTCTATTTAAACCCTTCACTGATTATTAAGGATACCGGTGACACTTGGCTTATCGCATTATTTTCAAAATTCGACAAACATAATGACATGCATTAAAATAGCGATTTTCACTTACACAATTAGATGATTTCCCTAATAATAGTAACTGAAGGTATCTTACTGTGGAAGAGATATAAATATGTTTAGTACTGAAAGTACACGCGTACTATGTGTATTGTTCCAAACCTGTAATTTACTCATGCATCTCTGATCCAGGCACGGATCCATAAGGGGGAGGAGGCATGGCGACATGGCCTCCCTCTGAACCCTGACAAAATCAAGAATTAAATAACAGCCAGGAGTGTATTTTTAAAAATGTTAAAATTTCTTACTTATAATTTAAATTCTTGGTCACGAAACTGCTTAAATAACACTACTTCGCATATAAAATCCAAATTTGTTTTCGGGGGAGCACCCCGAACCCCCCGCTTTTCGCTTGGGGTGTATTCATATATATATTTTAAGGCATAGCCCCCACTTGACACAATGCTCAATGCTGCATCCTCCACTGCTCTGATCACGAGAAATCTTAGAAGTATAGTGAAGCAACTGATGTAAAACCTCGGTACAGTAATTATTTTTGCAAAAATTAATATAAGACCTGTGATATTTTCATTTGCGGAATAGACATAGCGTAAAACGAAAATATTTTCGACTTTAGTAGGTGTTTTCTAGATAACTGCGAAGCATTACTGGACATTTCTGTAACAAATATGCCACAATAGGTTGTATACCACTAGGTTAACATTTAATAAAAAAACAATTGACACGTAAGACATCTTGGGTAGTTTTTTTAAACGATCCAGTTTAATTCAGGTGGCTAAAGGAAATATGTTATGCGTTCTGTAGTGTCGGTCACTCAAGTAATTTTTAGTCAAAATAGTTATAGCTGTTAAGAATTTTAAATTACAGTTTTTTTTTAATTCTCTGCTTTCTTCTTCTGAGAAACATGTCTGGGGACATCATTGTCGAGGCCCGACTCGTGGGCGTAATTATGGTAAATTAACCTGTTAACAAGGGACTCGACAACAGGCGTCGCCAGGCGTTGTTATCGGAAGAGCCAAGTCGTAAAAAAGGGGAGGGGAGGGAACATATGCAACTTCCAGCAAGCCACTTGAGAGAACTTCCCGTTGCCAACGACGTATTTCCGCTGGTTCCCCAGGCGCTGCGCTGCAAGAAGCTCGCGAGCCCCGCGCGGGGTCGGATTAATGAACTCCCCCCGAGGCGGGAAATCGAGCTGGATGACTCGCAACCCCTCGCCTTTGCCGCTCCTTTGTTCGCGACGTCGGGGGACGACGCCTGGCGGGGGTAATTAATTAGCGGTCGACGAGGTGTGCGCCGGGAGAGGGCGGAGGAAGAACAAGGAAGCCAGCCACCGGGGAAGTAAAGGTACGTCCACGTCGAAAGTGCGGGTGGACCTCAGGTCTGGGTGGATCAAGGATGCAGGCGCAGAACCGCCGTCGTACTGGGGACCTCGGCCTAGCACGTCGACGGACGCCACCTCCTCCTCGCGACCAACCTGCGTCTGGAGGCGTCGTCGGCAGCTTGAGGCAGCGTCAATGAAGCGGCTCGTACTCCTGGTGGTCGCGGGATTACTGACGCCGCCGCTGCCGCCAGCGCGCGCCGAGCTCATGTGGACGGAAGAGGAAGGTAAGTAGCAGCTGCTTGTCGACATCTCTCATTCTCTCATTCACTTGTCTCCTCTGTCCTTCTCCGACAGGCACTGTGTGGCGAAGATGTCTGCACATGTAATCACTTGTGCCATGACATTGTCGCGAAAAGAGTTTTTCCACAGTTTGTTACGGTGCCTTACCTCCACGTCTGCATCTCTGCTTCATAGATGTTTACAGCGTGTCTTTGGAACGTGATTTATCTCATAAGACTAGCAAATCAGAACAACGTAACTACGACAACACACAACTGTGATTTGCAGGTAGAACCCCAAGACACGCGGGAGTTACAACATCCAATCGCTGACCACGAAGCAGAACTGCAGATGTGCACGCAAGGCATTGAAACGAACTGGGGCAAAAATTTTCGCGAAAAGTTCATGGCTCTAGTAACCACCCTCTATGAATCACGTGATATGGAGCACCTTGTGATCAGAATGCCCAGACATCATAGACTTCCTGTTGCAAAAATGCTTTTCTGCACAGAAACATTGACAGCATTGAGACTATTGCGTAAAACGGCTGAACTTTCGAGGACATAAATTTATTATATATTTAAGTGGAACAAAAGTGATTTTTAATTGCACTAGTTACCCAAGAGCTCTCACGAGAGCAAAGGTTATTAATTATTTGTTAAATTATATTCTATTGTGCTAGTCAACAGTCGAATCTTCATATGTGCCACCGCTGACTTTTTGAATTACCTTCACACAATGTTTTAGAATTATAATTATGTGAACGAACAACATCGAAAAAATTTTCCCTTAGTTTACGTTTTATATGTTTGCTGTAGGATTCAGTTCGTTGAACTGATAGTGAGTAGTTCATGCGACGGTGGTATTTATTGGCATTGAACCGGTCACGTGTTTGGTGTGGTCTTAGTTAGTAATTTTGCGTACGAGGAAGTACAGTTCCACGTTGTTGCGTTTATCTAGCAATTATAACGTATGTTGTTGTGAAATATGAAAAACCTTTAAGTATCGGAACAAAAACTAGAAGACTATAAGTGCGTATGTTGTCACTCAAATACGTTTATTGTATTTGGCTTTATTCACGCGAATGTTTGGTAAAAAAAAAATATATATTTATCTACCTTTATTGGTCTCTTTGATGGCACCAGCAAACAAACTTCTCATGCCTTATTCATACAACAATGTTTTTTTTCGTATTGTATTTTGTAAATATCATAAAGATGTTAAGAACACAATCAGGTTGAAGTTACTTTTCATTCCTGGGCAGATGTAATAAATGTATATGTCTCTTCTGTGATAACTAACATGTAGCCTATAGTGTAGAGTAAAATACTGAAGGCACTGTTTGTTCTGACATTGCTTTTCCGTTTATGAGTTGGCTAATTTGGCTATGTTACTACTTCTGAGTTTTAAATAATTGTTTTGCATGCCAGTATAACATTTTTAATAGAGAATATAAGGTGACCGAGGTTTAAGTTTCCTGCGCCCTCAATAAATGTGATGACGTTTTGTTACTTATACAGTTTTACTTTGTATACATATTCTAATGAAATGAAAATATTATTGAAGTACTGAATTAGTTTACCTAGTTACACTTCGAGGATTGGAAAGCATTAAAAAATTTTAGTAACTATTAAGCGATTACAATTACTGATATCCGCTCTTGAAATGTTTAAACTATGTCTTTAAGATATGTTACTTAATTAAAAACTATATCGTTAGTACTCGTAATTGAATATGCTATTTGCGATAACTAGTTGCTTTAAACGTAGTAATTCACGGACAACACAATAAATACTTTGAACGCAAGATGATTGGAGTCATTTCTTTCGTCAATATAACTATTACATCCACTTTCAAACAATCATTGCATTTATAAGTTCGTATTTGGAATTACTGTTTTTTTCTAACAATAAAAGAAAAATAATCTAATAACTAACTTATTTGAATGGACGTATTGCTAGCTATCACCGAGTTACTTATTACGCGATACTTATTATTAATTGTGACAAATGTGGCCACGATACTATAAACAACACCAGAGGAACCGTTTGATGTGAAACAAATGTCGGGAAGGTAAAAAAGGACACTATTGAAAATACTTACTTCTTATTTGCAGTAGATTTTTTCGATGAATTACTGCATCCGTGTTTTGGACGTCAGCCGTAAGGTCGACATTTTTAGTTGTGCGGATAAAAATATTTGAAACGTGAATGTGTACGTTAAGAATGAATTTGAAATATGTCTGAAAATATTCAGCAAAATATTAGTTTCCAATGATAATTATTTTTTGCTAACAGGTTTAGTAAAACTGTAAAAAAAAAAAATTACAAAAGAAATAAAGTGTTTTCGAAGTTTTTTATTTTTTTTTTTAATTTTTTAATAGCTTTACTAGGAAAAATTGTAGCGAAATTTGTATGTCTTCATTGATCTTGTCCGCAATCAATACTCATTTGAAACGATGTCTCCATCAATTACATCCCATACCACGTGACTATCGTTTTGGTATGTGTAACGTGACGAAAAAATTTATGCATTAACTATTATGATTAAAATTATGACTTGTGTGCAAACATTAGCTCGCGTATTCAATATATTAATTTATTGTATCAAAACTCAAGGACTCTGCGTATCAAGTATGCAGATACGGCATTTACAAGGATAATCAGTGGTATTGAAATTTATTTTCGATAGGTAAATTATAAAGATGACTTTAGCTGAACAGTACGAGTTCTACCGGAAATTTCTTAAGAAACAATACTTCTTCCATAGATTTGCCGCTCTTTACTCGCGTTGCAGTATGACGTGTACATTATAAAACTGTCTTATTGTTTCACCATATTCCTTCTTTAAAGCACTTATGTAACTTCAGCTGCAGCGACAGAGTGTCAGAAACAAGGTGTTGGTTACGTTGATGTGAGCTAATTATGGTACGGTTCGTGATGTTTACATTGGAAGATCAACTTGTGCGGCGCAGCTGCATGTTCGAAGTATACAGCCTACGTGCTAGACTCTATATCGCTGCGCCCAAACTTTATATGAGTTTATTACAAAAACTAGACGATTTTCACAAATGTACATTTTTTTATATATAAAAAAAAAGGTTACTCCTTACTAATTCACCTCCATGTGTTCTTACAATCTGACGAAACAAGTGCTGTGCGCAACTTACTTCATACTTTCTTTTTGCTTAACGTGATTTTTATGATTATTATACTTTAGATATTACGGATGTAACATTTAATACTGTAGGGTTTCTCGATAAAGTGGGGTTGTTCAAGAATTTCTCGATATAATGATTTTTTGATAAAGAAATTTTTCTTTAAATGAATGTTTCTACAGTGATTTGCAGTGTAAATTCCGTGGCTGTAGGGTTTGTGTGTTGAGCTACCTAGTTGCATACAGTACAAAGGAAGAGACATCAATTAGGTTAACCGCTTTCCACGAAAATGTGACTGAGCCGTTATGTGTAATGATAAAACCATGAAGTCTCTTCCAGGAGGTATCGAATTAGGTTCCCGCCTCCCGTTATCCTAAGTTTCGGTTTTCCGTAGTTTCCCGAAACCACTGTATGCGAGTGCTAGTACTGTATCATAGACAATTGGGGAGATCTCTACTGACGTAAAGCCGAATAAAAATACATAGAAAAGCGAAGATGCGATGGTATTCTAGATGACGTGTGCCAATGACGTACGTCTTTATCGCTTCAGTGCGACTGTGTCCTAAATGGGTAAAGAAACTCTCGACGGTAGTACATCTTTATTATCGTGACCAAACAACGAGGTGGAACTTCGCCGGCAATGTGAAGTGGGCACTACAAATAGATCAGCTCGACGAAATACCACCGTCAGGCCGAGGTACCGTGCGAAAGAGACAAAAGCCTCGGCAGGCGATGTGACGTGGCGACGAGAGCGAACGTCGTCCTCGCCAGAAAGAGATAAAAAGGTCGGTCCGCACGTCTGGGAAGCACGAGATAACAGATGCTGGAAGAATTATCCTTCGGCAACAGACGAGCCGTATGACAAGAGCCCAGCAAGTGGAGTTGACTCGTTCTTCTTTGTATACATCAACGTGTAACTATTGTTCCTACTTTTGTTGAAGTCACTTCCAAACTAGGATTTTTAATTTAATTTTAGATCGTCAGTATTAGACGTTGCGTAGAGTGGGTATTGCACATAAACGACAAAACCGGTCGGCTATTTAAAGTATAAAGTGTTTGAAAGTTATTTAGTGAGTTTATAACAAAATTTAGGACTGGACTGAACTTTGAACTAGATTTAACATGGAGTGAACCTAAAAGGGAATGTAGACTGACATGTGTTTTTTTGTAAAATTTTCAATGGAGTAAACCAGGACTGAAAATGTTAGACCTTTTTTTATTTTTCAAACATTGAACTACAGAATAAATGACTGTTGAAAAAAAAAACATTTGTTATGTAATTTTTTTTCTTTGAATTCGTTGTTCAGAATATTTATTTTTATTTTGCACTTGTCATTAATTTCGTTACATTAAAAAGTTTTAATGATTCTAACCTCTTACATAGTATACATGCGTAGTTCAGTTCAGTTCGATTTGTGTTTAAAGTAATCATTTCAATACGGATTATTCGCCAAAGTCCGTCTCGCCGACTGGACTAGATTATCTCACTACACTCCTACTTCAGTCCAATCTGAGTGTGTTCATAGTAAAATTTAAACCCGGCTTCTTCAGTTCACTCCATGTTGAACATGAATTGACGTTAAACTATAAACGCACTAATTGTGTATAAGCTGGCAGAACAGAAATCCTAAAAAAAATATTTCTTATCAACTAAATGAACAGATATGTGGCAGAAGCGAATCTAACACCAGCTTTGCTATCGAGCAGAGGAAGCATGGCCTATTGTTTGTTGTTCGTTCTGGGATATTTTATTCTAGTGAAATTTCATCATATCCTAAAATTAATATCTCTGTAACTGAAAATCAATACTCAGAACAAATTGATTGCCGTAACGATAAAAACAATTAAGTTCATAAGACAGTATCGTATAAAAATATTTTATAACACCTTTTTTTGACATCGATTTGTTTTATCTTCCGACTGAATTTGTTTTATTTGATTAAAAATTCACACGCACAGATGTTTCAGTGTGATCTTACGTGAAATTGTTGTACGTACGTAATCCAAAGAACTGTATATTTTACTAAAAGTTATTGAACATGCATGTTGCTTATTTTCTTATACGTCATTCATTTTGTTTCCTAAGCTCATGTCTCACGTCATTCAAGTTCAAAAACAAGATGCTAATACGAGTTATATTTCAGTAAGATAATATTTAGTAGTCCCACCCAAAAAAACTCTAAACAATTGAATTAATGTTTTTCAAATGTTTCTTTCAGCAATGAACAAATACAATTTTGAAATAAAACTTCAACCTCACAATTTTAGCACGAGAAAATATTCGGTATTAAATAAGTGTCACAGAGCATAACCGGTTTATTTTTATAGAATCTTGCTCAGGAAACGATTTCTTGGGATGAAGGGTGACAGGCCTGTCTCGCTTGTTGAGCAGCCGGTCCAACATTCACCCTGGCCTTCTCCAACCCACATTGTGACCCCGGGAAACAAACACGAACTGATTTTCATTTCCACTTAGGAAACAATTTGTTTTCTTCTTATGTGTATGCATATCGTTGGCTTATTTCTAGAATCTCGTAAGTCCAGATTTTCCAAATTTTGTATTCCAGGTGAATTTGGTGCTAATTGTCATGACGCTTCTAGTGTTAAAATCTGCTGAATCTACTATGCGTTAGCTTTCTTCTATGCTCAAATTAAAAAACGTCGTATCTATGGTGTAGCATGACTACGAAGATTTTTTTTTGCTCTCCTGTAAAATTTGTTGAAATGGAGTTACGAGGTTTTAGAAGTAAGCCAACGCGATATATATATATATATATACATATATATATATATATATATATATATATATATATATATATATATATATATATATATATATATATATATATAGACACACACGCGGTGTTCCTAAATTTTCGACAGGTATTTGCTCCTGAAAAAAATAGCAAAACATATACTGAACACCAGTAAGTAAGCTGGATATTAAGAGAGCACTAAGCTCTTGAAAATTGAAATTTAAAAGAATATTTTCTGAAAATATATCGTAAAGTAAGTGACAAAATTACAACATTTAGCATGGTTTAATAATACCGAGATCTTCAATCCCGCAACGAATGCTCGTTAGTAATTTCTGCCTCAATAAATACAATTGAGGTAGCTACCATAGAATTGCATACATATTTAGTACTTTCAGGATACGACTTATGTGTAACAAAATTGGTCCTCTTTCTAAACTAACTTGAATTTGACGTAGCGGCACAGTGCATAGCAGATAAGCATAGATTTACAAACCTGCATTCTTGCCCAGGTATTACACAAATATGAAAGATCGTGTTTTAGTTAACGAAAATGGAAATTTCGAGTAAACATGATAATTTATACCGTTTTTTCGTACCTACTCAAAGTTCAAATTCCCAAACGAATACTGTAATGTAGTAAAACACCTGGAAGGCGGGCAATACGCATTACTGCGAAGACTTAATGTTTGCATTTATATCAATGAGGCAAGGTAATTGTAGGAAATTACATATCTACGTACGCAGGATCTATTTGCATCTTCCATCAATAGAGACACGGAAATGCGTAATTTATTGTGATGTTTGAAGTTTTCGGTCATTTGAACAAGATCTTTCAACTCTGTGCGTATCTGCTATGGAATGTACCGCCGTGTCAAATTCAAGTTCGTTTTGAACGAAAACTGTGTTTCCCACGCACTTGCAACAAGAGGACTGATTTTGTTACACATGTCATGCTGTTCATTTACGTATTAAAATATCTCAGTATCCAGGCAGTACAAAAGTTGTATGTAATTCGATGGTAGCTAACCCTGTTGTGTCTATTAAGGTGAAGGTTACTAACGGGCATTACTTGTGGGATTGAAGATCTCGATAACATCAAGCCATGTTCCAAATATTGTAATTTTCTGTCACTTTACGAAAAATTTTCAGAAAATACATTTAAAATTCAATTTTCAAGTGTTTATTGCTTTCTTTATGTTCAGTTTAGGTGCCCTGTATGTTTTCTGGATATTTGTTCGTTATAATATACTTGCCGAAGTTTGTCGGTAGAATTTACATGCACCTTGTATAACGGCCGTATAATTAACACATTACTCGAATGATGGGCTGAATTGGAGGTGAAAACGTTACATTCAGGATGTAATACGATTACATTTTACCTGCACAATTTGGCAACACAGCACGGAGTTACACCCCTTTTGCGCTACACAAATATTCCACTGCCACTGTTCGTGCCATTATGTTACGGATGTTGGTTCAAATCCAGAACAGTTCAAACATTATTCTACGTTTACTCGACTTAACAAATAGGAATAAAAATACCTGGACGTAGAGAGCAAGAAGGCACCTTCATCTGCCGTGTTGCCACATAGTGGGCGAAAAATGTTGTACCGCATCTTACATTTTTGTCTCCAATTCAGCCCTGGATTTGGGTGGCGTTCTTATTGTACGGCTGTTTCTGTTGGACAACAAGTGTGTATATGTGTATATATGTATAACATTTATATGTATATATATACATATATATGTGTGTTTATGTTTAATATATATAATATATGTATAGGCCATTCACGATAAAAAGAACACTGCAGAAAATTTTCTTTCAACCATTTTGCAGCCATTTTTACTATTTTTAATATGAAAACTTCCATGTGACTAAAAACCAGTGTAAACGTTTCAACACTCAAAAGTTAACATATATTGGCCCAAGAAAATATATTTTAAATTAATTACATGTTCTGCCAAGTGTTCAGTTTATAGTGAACAGCCTATACGTGTATATATACACACAGCCAAGTGTGTTGGTTTGTGTGCGTTGTATGTGATGTGTGTGTGATTGTGTGTTACTTTTGTTCCGAATAGTATTTCAATATATTTGTACTAATGCTTGTTTTACTGCCGCTATTACGCACGAGTGTTTCGTTCTGCAAAGGTCAGTAGTGTGCAGTATTGAAAAATTTCTTCAATTAATTTGTTTTGTGTGTAGGCATATTGTTGTTTGTATTTCTGTAGCAGATAACTTATTTAGCGTTTTATGAAGAAGTAAATTCGGGAGAAATCTTTTTAATGCAATTTTAACGGTGAAATAAAAGATAATATTAAGTATGCAGGGGAACTCTGTTATTTATTTTAATTATTATTATTTTTAGAGTTTAACTACTTCTAATTGAAGTTGTTACTCCGCTCTGAATAATTTTTTTGAGCAAAAACGTATTCTTGTATTGCGCAATACGTTTAAACAATATACTGTAATTTTTGTTGTATTTTACGCTTTCGCGGTACCTATGGCTAATATAAATTATTTACTTTGTTACCGAAACGCAACTTCATGAGTGACTATAAAGTTGTCAGCTTCTGTTTCAACACATGTACGGCAAATCACAACAGCGTCAAATTTGTATAATTTAAAGAATTGAATTAATGTTCCAAAAGTAATTTGTGTCAAATATGTTGTATCCACAATTGAAAATGCTTTGAAGATGAACGTAAACAAAATTTTCTGCTAACGCTTGGCGCGGCTATTTCCATCTTCTGAAGTAGACCTACATGAATCCTGTTTTAATCTAAAACCACATCAAAGCTCTGTTCTGAATCAAAGGGGATGGATGCGAGAGAGCACGGGAAATTCCAAAGGACAGGAGGCTCATTCGGTCACTTTATTGTTGCTTTTTCGCGCATAATGTGAAAATCAATTATGTCAGAGGAGTACACGTGTGGACGGGGTTGGTGCTAAACTCTCTCTCTCTCTCTCTCTCTCTCTATGAGATGAAACATGAGTCTCAGTCTATCGCAGTCAAGTCTTTAAACATCGAGTTAATTGAGTACAAGGTCTGGTCGACAGCGATAAACCCAGGTCAGTCGAGTTTCCTGAGTCAGGAAGACGTTCAGTTCCTAACAGATTCAGAGAAACCAAATTCTTAGATTCGTGAATTTCTTTGCTGCAAACGACATACGCATTCGATAAAACATTATTAAATCAGAATGTAGTATGATAATATTACTTACAAGACATCTTAATTCAAGGTATACTTTAAATAATATTTTGAGACATTTAACTTAACCGGAGCCTAATTTCGTGGCAAAGTTGGCTGGAGAACAAAGAATATGTATCTGGCAGACTGCGACTGATGAATGCTAGTCCATCTACCTATTCCCCCCCCCCTTCCCTTTCCAAACCTTTAGACTCCACTTAAAACCCACACACAAAGAAATCTACGTCTGTGCAAAATCATAAAATCTACACAGTAAATAATCATTTGTAACTTTGTCGTACTGATACATACGAGTGTTATGAAAGTAGGCATGGTAAAATTATCTCCCACACATATATTGTAGTGTACATATAGGCGTACGTATTTTTTTTTTTTTTTTTTTAAGAAAACAGTCGTATTTATACTGATGTTATCAGACTTGTGTAGAAAGAATACAAACATTTGCTTTGTCTACAAGCTGAAGTATGACAAGCGTCGCATACAGTGAAAGTTATGGGTTAAAAACTTCCCGTACTACTGCAATGCTTAGCAAGATCTTCATGCATTGGAATTTTTTTTTTGAAAAAAGTGTCGAAGTACTAAAGTTTTTATTTGCAAGACAAATATTTTAACCAGACGGGTTCTAAATGTGCTGATTTTGCGAATATTATATATCTTTTAATAATTAAAAAGAGATAGTATCGTAAAACTTATATTTGTGTGTTAAAAATTGAGTAGGACAAATCCTGGAATACGATGCTCGTAGCGAGAAACCTCTTTGCCTGGAAATCTGTACCGTGTAGGAATAGCTTCTCTCATAATTGTATCTTATTTCGTAGTCTTGGGTACAATGATAACGACGAATTCATCCAAAATAGCCTCGCTTTTGCTTGATTTATTTGTGAAAGAATTTGCGTATTTTGGATTGCAACAGTTCCACTCAAATCCTACGATAATCATTCTGGAAGCAAAGAAAAATGATTTCACGCGTACAACAAATCTTGTAAGAAATACAGTACACACACAAACTCGTTCGAAATATTGTACCGCGTGCGTAAACCGCGCCCGCCTCGTGGCCGTGTGTTTGTGTGAGTGAGGCAGGGCGCCAAGGGCTTATCTGGTGCAGTATCACCTCTAGCGCAAGACAATGAAAAGGCGTGCAGTGGTATCTTAGATCATTTGTCTGACTGACGCTATCAGTGGTGACCCTATCTTTTTACTTACGAAATGTTTTAATCAAAAGTCCATAGCATGTCTCTATATTAGTTTTAAACGAATCTCTTGAGTAGATAGTCAGATTTAACAGTTTGAAATAGCAGTATTTAGAAGTGTATTTTTTTCGTACATTCATACAATGGGCACATGTGGCATACTTTCGTAAAGAAACGTATTTACGAACACACTGCAACACATTTTAAACTCGTCGTAGGCAGAACCACGGCGTGCCATACATCATGTGTCGAAGGTAAGATGCAAAGAGGAGTCCAGCAGGGGATGAGTGGGAATCGAGACTTTTTTTTTTTAACAGTGACCAAACCAATGCAGCAGGCAACCAATATGGACATTCAGAACGATAAAAGGCGTAACGCAACCCCGTACAGACGTTACCCAAGTGTAAATGTTTTTCGACGGTTGGAACTGCGAGTTCATTAAATCGTTCTCATGCACGTTCAGCATTCTACAGCAGTTTCCGGGAACATTTATTAATTTTACTTGGAAACTAATAGCTTACAACATTTCTTCCAAGAGTGTTTTCTACTTAATTTCTCCATCTCAGTACCTATCCTGTGTAACAAATGTTTTAACTGGTTCTGAAAATTAATAAGTAATCAGTGTTCCACATGTTTCTTTAATAATAAAATTTTTTCTAGCTAACTTTCTTTTTGTTATTAAATGTTGTAGAATACATATGATGAACCACAAAATTGGTGAGCATATTTCTTTAAAATTTTAGTTCATATAGTGTTATCTTATCATTTTAAATCGTATAATTTATTATGACTGCTGAGTGTAACTATAGAAACTATTCCAGTGCAATTTTTTTTTTCAATTAAAGCGGAATCTAAATACAAGTTCCTTTACAACAAAATTGCAGTATTTAGTTACTAATTTCAAGGAGCGCATGCAACTTTTATTTCCCTGATGGTGAACTAATTTACCCGTCCTTGAACCTAATCGTGTTTTCTAATTTGCACGTCTGAAAACGTGTTCCACCTGAACGTTAGACTTTTATCCTCTCGCATTACAATTGAAAAACATGTTGGAATTAAGGTTGGCCTCAACTAGCTTAAACCTGACACAACGTGACATTTATTAGGAAGATAGACGTAGGGATTGTTTTAATTGGTAATGGTAATTTTTGAAACTTAAACTGGTTAACTTGATTTTACATAGTTTTTATTAACTCGCTATCTTATCTGTTTGTATGATATGTATAAATTTAGCCGTCGATTTTAAACCTCTTTCCGATGAGCTAGAGGCGTGAACATTTAAACATTGCTCAGAACTTGAATTGAATGCAATATTAACTATTTGACTTTTCTATTTGTCTGTCTGTTTAGGTATAAAAATTTTTCTTCATTGAAATCAATTGAAAAGTTTCACACATACGCAAGACTAAATACAAGGAATACTATTTTTGTAATAAAACAATTTTAGTAAATCACGTTTTAAAGCCGGACTTAAAAGTATAAAATAATTTCTACCATTAATATACTTGTAAGATTTGAAACGAACGCTGGACCCATTAAATATCAAGGAGTCACCAAGAAAACTCGCACAACAATGCATATCATTAGCAGAGCAATGAAATTGTTAAATTACTTAGGCAAACTATTCATGTATCAAGTATCTATTGCATGCGTTTCAAATCCTACAAGTATTTTCAAAGGATAAATTATTTTAAATTTTTAGACAGTTTTGAAAACTTTGTATACTAATAAATTTATTGTTTAAATTGTTTTTCGACGCTGCAAAGAAATTTACATTGACACATTTTTGAGTTAACAAAATATAGTATAATTTTCTGAACGAGAGTTTATCTTGCAGTATGCGGTACCAATATAGGTACCTCATAAAGGATTTACATTACTTCCAACTTTTTAAAAACAAATTCTTGTAGTAGTAAGAATTTTTAAATAAATATTTTATCAATTTTGCAATATGTATTGTAAGCATTAAGAAGAAATTCTGTGTGTGTGGATATGGTGTGTGTGTGTGTGTGTATGTGCGTGCGCGCGCGCTTAAGATTCACAGCCTTGAACATACTTTGGTTGAAGTACTTCGAGAGTTACGAGATTATAATTTCCCTTCCACTTGTAAAATGCCGGCATACCAGCAGTTGTGTGTTCCTAGCTACTGAGAAGTGACGTTGACGGCGCCTCGACGCCTGAAGACGCCGGGAGGAAACGCCTAGAAGGGGTTTGGGATAACGGTCGCACGTGCGTAGGGAAGGAGGTAACATAGGGGTAGGGGCTGCTATAAAATCGCATCCGAGGCGTGCACCAAGTTAATTATTCCGCGCAACGGCTCTGTAATTTCCTGCCGGCTAATTACTTTGTGTGTGTGTGCAGACACCGAGCCGGCCTCTTTGTGTGTTATTAGGTCCGCGTCGTGCCAAGCCCTCTGTTCCGTCTACCGCTATCGCTCCTAACCCTTCTACCTCCCCCCTCCTCCAACCATACATACCCCTCCTGCCACGCCCTTTCTTCGGCGCCCTTAAAGCGGCCTGCTGTCAGCATGGGTGACGTACTTGCAGCGTCGGGCAGGGTTGGCATGGATCAGCAGTTATGCTACGATGCAGATGTAACTCTCCAAGTAGTTCTAATTCTATAAAATCAGTAGACAGAATCCATACCTTCCATACCTTCAAGGATGTAAAGTAAAACAAAAGACATATTAAATTTCCGACTCAAGAAGTACTGAATTATGTGGTGCTTGTAAACAGCAATTAACATTAAACAATAAAATTCCCGTAGTTCCGAGGAAGAAGCTATATAACGATTGAAAATCTTTGTGAAAAAGGGGGATGTGTTACATTTGTAAGCATCTGAGGTAAAGAAACAGTAAATGTTTATTTTAACTTATGAGTTTTATTGACTTGCCTACGTTATGTTACAAACACATTAAAAGCATTGAGAAGTTTAATTCAGATTTTGCATGTCTTTATTAAATGGATTTTTATTGCTCGTCTTTGAGTGTGTTATCAATGTGACATATCCTTTTTACACCAAAGTCTTCAGCTGCCATCGTTTGAAGAAAGATTAAATTTACGATTTCAAACAGACGTTTTACTGTCAAGTGCATTAGGGCAGGCAACCGAAAAACCACTGCGTTGCAACACCATCTTTTATTTTTCCCAAAAATTATTTTTCTTTCTGATTTTGGTGTTTTCGGAAATAGTACTTAAAAAAATTACTGCCTTCATTTATGTCCCACGACTTTTCCTAAATGAAAAGTAGTAACGGAAACATAAAGTTCATAATTGCGAATGGACAACGAAATTTATTAAACTAACATGACTAATGTTACTGATATTAAGTTCAAAATACTTTCTTTCATAAGCACGAAATTTTACAATTTCGTAAACTTCTTATAATTGTTCGTATATTTATTTCGAAAGTACATTAAATATGTGTTCACTAGTTTCATAAAATGGTGTGAGGATGGAATCATCTCTTACTCCACCACTTTAGTGCTTAATGTCACAAATTGTTATACGATTCCACTGTCGTTTCTCCTCTTAAATTTGGAAGTTGTGGTTAAAAGTTAGATATTTTGCTAAACAACGAACAATTAGTCCTTAGGTATTGCTCTTCAGATGATAGTAATAAAAATGTATCAAAACTAATACTTAGAGATTATGGTATATTGCGAAAATGTTTTTTGCTAACATGCCCTTGAAAACACTGTAGTTTCTTGCCACAGCGTCGCTGTCTGCCGCCCAATAACTGGCATCAAGTATTACATCATCAGGATTATTATCGGCTCTGTCAAATAGGGTAACAGCTCCACGTACAAGCGAGAACCAGTAATCTTTTGGTAAGCTGAACGTAGGTTGAAATCTAGCAAACAGTCAAGTTTTCCCGCGATAAGCCATCATCTTTACTGATTGTAATTGAAGATACACACTCTGCCAGTTTAAGCTACAAGTTTAAATCTCATGTAATAAAGGTATTTGTGGTTATTCCAGAGAGTTCTTTTCTACTATAGTCCGCATTGAATTTAATAGACAAAATTTACTCAATATGAGTGATGAGGCTACTTACAGGGCTGAATTTTTTTTGCCACTTTGGAACAAAGAGGTCTTTTTTTACTGCATTAACCAGCGGCTTAGTGTGTATGGAAGCAGACAAAAAAAATTCTGAACATGTCTTGCGAACATGCACGACTCGATTTTGATTCATTCTGATGGGTCTACTTTCGAAGTGGTCATATGTTAATTCTCACTTGCAATTTTCACCAGTTGCTCTAAAAGTATCTGAAATACATGTTTTACTCCGAATTGGTTCGTAAAACAGAATCTAAGGAAGCAGTGACGCCTCGTAACACATCCTGTGGTATCTCGACAACATTTCCAGAGATGTTTTTTTTATTTGTGATTGGGATTGTTGCAACCAGCCATTATGCGGCGAGGAAATTAAACTGGCCACCAACTACTGACATCCAAGTGGTAATTCAAGTGAATCAGAGATTTTAATCCATATTTTGTTGAGACGTAGAGCAAAATTGAGTAAAATTTAATAAAGCAGTTCCTCGTATACAAATCAATTATAAACGCCTGCAACGAGTAGACAAATGCACCTCAAGGTGGTACGTCACAAACCTAGTTGGAATTACTCGATTTATCACGTTATTACTTACTCGAATTTATCTGTTTGTCTGTTCGGTAGCAATAAACCAGTGTAACATGAGCTACAGACTGGAAATTAACATAGCTTAGAACTAGATGACAATCGGTCTAGTTGTCGTTTCTTTACAAATTTTGCAGTCTATTTTAAACTAAATTCTCGATGAGCAAAAAACTTAAAACTTTAAACATAGATCATAATTGGATGGGAACGCTACATAAGACGAAAAAAAAGTGTAAGAAATAATTATATAAAAATATGAAAATAAAAATTTTCATTACACCACTAAATTTCCAATAAGTTAGTTGAATCTCTCTCTCTACTTAGCTCAGAACTGGATGAAAATGCATTGCAAGAGGAAAAAAATGTGAATGTATATGTGAATAAATTTAATACATATTTTCGTATTTGATTTACCACGTTTTGTGAAATATATGAATGAAAAATTTCGTGGCTACAAGACTAAAAAGCAGAATATATAATTTACTGAAAAACATTTTCACACACCACGTTTTCAAAATGGACTGAAAAGTAAAAAATTATTTCTCGTATAAAAATATTGTGACATTTAAAATGATCAAATAGTAAATAAAACATGGGGCTCGTGCAATAGATATTTCGTGTGTTATTAGTTCACCTAAGTCACTAACAGTTTTATTGCACTGGGAATGATATGAAATGCCGTATGAGGTTTTTCAACGAAAGCTTCTCTTTACACGCCTTATTAGATGTTGTATTATCTTTTTAGTAACTGCAGAAAATTGGCAGTTTTATGTGCAATTCAATAATTACAAAAAGTAAAGTAAACAATCGCGTTGTTATTTTTACATTTTCGACATTGTTCATAAGTATGTGTTATTTCATTTGTGTAAATCAGCGTTTCCTTTCTTTTATATAACCGTTAAGGCGGACGCGTACCTGCTGCTTTTAATCGCATCTTAAGGCGGGGAACGAAAGAAGCTATATTGACACTCACAAGTACAAAAACTACCCCACTGCCTGTGTGTTCAAATTGCTGAATCGAACTGTAGTCTTCGCGTCTGGTAGGCTGTTCGCGGCTAAGGAGGCACAAACCGTCATGCCAAAAATATGGATTTAAAAAATCGTCTTATTGTAACCTGAGACGTTAAATTTTAAGTTTGGATAAAATAAATATACATATATTATTTATGTTTTAGGGCGCTATGTTTTCATTTTAAAATCTTAATAAAACGCAAAAGGGCGGATAAGAAAAAAATAATCAGGGCTTCAAAATTTTTCACTTTATCTTAGCTGTCTGTAGCCTACTCATGAAACAATTATCTAATGTCCGTATTGTATGAGGCTACTCTGCAAAGTCCAGTGCACGCACTTATCGTTGTTTCCTTCGTTTCCAGTAGTTTTAACTGTGGTGCATCAGTTCGAAATTGCTGTTAATGACTTGAGTTGGAGGGCTTAAAAATTTTATTTTAAAAAACGCGTCCGGTTTTGAATGTACTATTCCGTCATCGCGTGGAATTAGTACGTTAAGGTTCCTATCTACCTGCGCTTGAAACGCATTGCAACGAGTTACAAGTAATCATATTTGGAAGAAACATCTGAAAGCGGATTAAGTTTGTACATATGTCAAAAGAAAACACATTTCAGACAATGTTTCTATCAGAATGAGAACTTAGGATCGCTTGATGGAAACACGATTTCCAAGACTGTCAAAATGGCTAAAAACCGCTTTTTAAACTTCCGTGTTTAGGAAAATTCCAACCGGATTCGAAAAACAAAATAATAGAAATACGCGCTGGAATTTAAACAATAAGTATCACAAATGAAATATTACGGTCATCGCTAGTGTCCCATAGTAAAATGAATAATAGTAAAGACCAGCGCGCCAGTTGCTGGGTTTGCGTGTAGAGGCGATAATGCATTACATACGCCGACCGACGTCACTCTTACTGCTCCATCGGTTTTGTGCCTCACATAGGCTACACCAACGCAGCCTACCTAGATAAGATGGTAGATAAATAAACGCTGAAAACATAAATTTATTTCTACTCTTTTTTCGAAGCCAATATGGATAAAATATTCAATGACAATCCTAGAAAATAGTATTTGCCAAATTTATGAGCAAATATTTATCCAGAATTACTCATTCGTTACGCGTGATCTCTTGCGCCGCAGTTAAATGCACGAGGTTCCGGCGTCAGAGATTTTACCTCAGAAGTTCTTAACACTGGAAACTATTTTGTTTAAAACGTTGGCTAAAACTATTGTGTAGGATTGTTATAGTTCAGTTTTCACAAACTGGCTTCAAGAAACCAACAGTTTTAGATTAATGCTTTTAGCGTTGAATTATGTATTACGCCTTCTTAACCAGCGTCGCTAAGTGATGGAGCTATAAGGACGACCTTGGAGTGTGCAAGTGCTGCATCGCCACAACGAGCCAGCGCTGAACTAGCATGCAAGATTCCCGCAGATACATTATTACTATGGGACTATATGCGAAAATCGTATTACTGTATTGGTGGAAAGTCTGTAGTAAAACTCGGTGCATGTTTCTGAGTTGTACACTCGTGCGGTTAGTACGTTGTGAAGTACAGCAGTCTGATAATGTCGTGGTTAGCTATGTTGGAGGGCTTAGAAACTGGGGTTTTAGTGAGCATGGTGTCGTAACAGTTCAATTCCTTATTTGTGCCAGGTGAGTTTTCATTGCATTCATTTGCAAAATGGCACACACTGAAGGAAAAGTTTTATAGAAAGTCTTCCCTGTAAAATTACACTGTAAAAAACATCCTGAAATGTTTAGAAAGTTATTATCCCAGACGCAGTATGGGACAGTTACCATACTCCCGCCTTGTAAATATGCAAACTTTTACAGTTGTTACAATACAAGTGTGGTAACTTCAGTATACATTTGACTGTTTTATAAAAAAGGTTCAGGAGTGCTACCATGAATGTCTGGGAAATAATTACACCATATCTACTTTATTAGTGCTCCTATACGCACGTCTGGTAAATTTACAAACTATTTTTAGAGTGTATTTTGTAGTAGCAGCAAAACAATTTCCTGGTGGTCACAATATTTTAGTGGTGTCAACAAAATGTTTTCGTTGTGACCACAAAATCAATTTTGCAAGGTTTTGTAGCTGCCACAAAATATTTTTTTTTCTGAGTACATATGGAACAGTTTTGCAAACAGCGAATTATAAACACACTACGACGCATTTCAAGTCCATGGTGGGCGGCACCCTTACGTGCGCTTATTTGGAACAAATTAAGTAATTTCGTCAAAAAAAAGTCCAGCGCTTATAACTATAGGCACGAGTATTTCGCGTATTCATCTAGTAACAGCATAGACTTCTCAGTCCTATATATACACACTGGCCGAAGCCAAATATCCATTGGCTTGTAACTGTACAAATTGGTAGCACGTGTTATCCCCGCGCCTTGCGTCCTTATTTATCACTGGCTTACAGTCGTCAAGGGTGTGTTGAAACAGTTGCCTTCTAATCACAGATTGAGTAGTGAAGTATATATTATTGGCGTCCAACCTGACCTAAAATTAATACCCGAAATAATCGTGCCTCTACTAATTACCTAAATGTTGATTGCTGACCAAAATTTATTCACTCACCATTCGTCGTAAAATACTTTCTTCAAGCAAGCTGCAACGCATTTCAAGCGGCATTTCAAAAAACACTGACCTTATGCACTTGTTACACAGAGGCGAATGAGTTTGTATGAGCTTGAATGAGGAACTTCGCAGAAGTTTGGTAACACTGCAAGTTACTGCGGCTCGTGCAGCGACAAATCTGCACGAGGACAAGGGCGCTAGTTAGGCTGGTGTATCAGTGTGATGGGAGATAAAGGCGCGCGCACGACTGCAAACAGCCAGCGGCCGTCGCGATACCGTTCCCCCGGGTGCGGGGGAGCATTTATTCTCGCCGATAAGCCAGATAATTGGCCGCGCCGCGTGAGCTACGACCCCGGGACGCCGAACTTGCCCCGGACATACGGCGGTGGTTATCGAGGCCTCCTTTGTTTATGGCTTGTCGTCGCGCCAAGGGAAGTCCTCGCGAGGGCAGGATGGTTCATGGAGAACAGGAAATGGAGGGGAAGGGAGTTGTAGTAGAGAGAGCATGCGGTTTCTGCCTAGCATACCGGCGCTAGAACACCCTTCCCACCCCAGGCCTGATAATCAAATTCGGATTTCTAAATTTCCACCCGCCATCCTCCCTCCACCTACCATCACCCCCTCCGAGTCCTGGAGAACCCCTTTTCATCCCCTTCCTCCTAAAACCCCCACCTCCTTTGCTTCACCGCTATTCTTGTCCCGTAAACTCTGCCGAACAGTCGCGTAGTGTACGCTCGGGAACCGACTCGAGAAAACTTGTCCAATTTTCGCTCAAACCCTTCCTCCTCCCCTCCTTCCCAACAACTCCTCCTACTGAGCAGCTCCACATCCCTTGCAAGTTGAGTTACATTCAATGCCTTGGGCGGGTGATTCCCTTCCCCCGTCTTCCCACTACTTGGCTCAAGTTTAGGGCAAATCTCTGACTTCTGGGAATGGTTCAATGGCTGGGTCTCGACTGAAAGGGTTATCGCAGCTACTTTTATGAAACAGCCGTTTGCTCCCTCCCTACTATATAGGAATTATCGGAAATTTCCGTAACCACTCGAAAAGTTACCGGTTAAGACATCCACGGTCATCGTGTAAAAAAATTCAGTTTTAATTCTTTCAAAATGTGAAAAATCTATTTATGTTAAAAGTAGCGATTTTGTATCTGACATATAAGCTCATGTGTACGATTTACTGTTGAGTCATGAACTTTTAAATCCTTACTAAAATATGTATTCACATTTAAGTCGAGGATTTTTTATTTGTGCATTTATGTTAATAAAGTTTCTGGAAAATAACTAAATTATTTATATAAACTGTATAAATAATATATTTTTCGTTACATTTGATAATTATTTTTATTGTTATTAAAATTTTTACTCTTGCTAAAAAACTATTTCTAATTGAGCACATATAAGAAATGGCACGTATCAACTTCTTTGTCACTAACTTATTTGAGTGTGAAAATTGAAGGTAGAATAGGAATTTCGAACAGTTTAAGAGCTTGTAGTTTTATTGCAAATATTTTAATATATAATTAGTAAGGTTTTAATATTTCCTACAGGCCACCTATAAATTGGCAGGTGGCACTACTAACTGCACATTTTGCTATAGGCTGTTCACAAAAATCATAGCACTTTTGAAGATCATATTTGTTAGTGCGGACTCTGACGTGAACTTTAAAACTACGGTGAAATATTTAATTTGATTAATATTTTCACTGTTATCTTCATATTAACAAGTGATAGATATGTATTAATTGCCTTCAAGCATCTATGTATACTGTATATATGTACTACACACATTGGATGAGCATTAAAATCTATGCCATTGAACGGATCAGCACGATCGCCTCGCCGCACAGACGTAAAATGAAAATACGTCTGTGTGTGTATATATATATGTATATGCACATATAACTTATATAGCATAGAGAGTGTTTCTTAAATAGGGGCAAAATCTCCGCATGCGTGTTTCTCACGAAACAATTTGTTTGACGAAATCATGATTTGCACTTTTCACCTAAACTTGATATTAAGGGTATAGTGAGTATCTAAATATAACATTTTAAACCGTATTTTCCCAAAATATGGTAAACTAATTGACATAAAAATCAACATTTTCAGCATTTTTTTATGGTATTGTGACTTTCAAACCAACAGCAAATGCTGCTTGATATCTTCCACCCTTATTAAAAGAGCAGGGATGGCTACCCTCTATTTACATACAACTTTATACAGTCAGGATTTTCGAACATTTAAAAATGGTTTACTGAGTAATGTTACCTGTCTAACAAAAAAGGTACTCTTGTTGCAACTATCAAGGGCATGTTGTTTTCTTTCTAATCATAAGTGAACACGCAGCGCTAGAGTCCCAGAAACAAATATGAATTATGGTATCGTAAGTTAGAAACACGTTAGTTGAAAGTTTACCATCGATAACGCAGTGCTCACAACACAACTCTCATGTGCATAGTTCTTATGTAACATTGGCGTAGTAATCTTTATGCTCTGTAGCTAGAGCATTAATAAACGATGACGTACACACCAAATATAAGTTGGGTTTGATGCAAACACATAACATGAAAAGGCATGGGTTGAAAACCCATTAAAACATATAAAATACAAATAAGCAAAAAAATTTTGTTTTAATCTGCTGTACAAGTTGAACAGAAGTTATCTTGTGTTTTATACCGAACATAAAACCTGGGCCAGGAATTAATTTTTAGTCAAGCATTGCTGATTCTGTAGATAAAAATTGTTTATTATTTCTAAAAAAATGTATAATAATAATTTTAGTATGGGAACATAAATCAGTATTTTTTGTTTGCCATGCGCTGCTGATTACCGTTCCGCAAAGTAAAATTTAAAAATTGGTAATATTTATTGTTTAAAATTCACAAATGGGATGCTGCATGCGGAGTTTGTACCCCTGTTTAACACACACACGGATATATAATTTATATGTTTATATGGGTGTGTGTATATATATATATATATATATATATATATATATATATATATATATATATATATATATATATATATATATACATAATCATAAACACAATTAAATGTTTAAACCTTAAACCCTGAAGGTGTTTTATCTCAGGAAGCTGAAAATATATTTTTGTTTCTTGTTTTCATGTACACTTCCATTATCTATGGTATAAAATTTAATGAAAGATTGTTTGTTCGTATTGCATGTGTTCCTATATCATTCTTCCAATTGCAATGAAACTTTGGTAATTATTTGTGTGAGCGTCCGCAAATATTTTTGTGAAAAAAAAAACTAATTTTGGAGAAACGCGAGGTCATAACAAGGTTCCCAAAAATTCAGTAAAATAAAGAAAACTTCGGTGAGTTGGTGTGCATGTGCCCGCGAAGGTTTCTGGCAAAAATAATTTATATACTTGTGGAAGGAAGAACATGGGGGAGGGGGCAATGTAACACTAAAATAAATTAAGAAACTATTATTTTTTCTTTTAAAACGTCTCTTGTGGTCAATAATGTCCCTTAACGTCATTTTTCGCCATTTAGCATTTCTCGAAACGTTTCTGTTTAAGAAATATTATCACATTAAATTGAAAATTCCGCGAACGAAGTCGCGATTAATAACGTGTGTGTGTGTGTGTATGTGTGTGTGCATGTGTGTATACACATCTATTTTTACTGTACGGCGACGTCACATGATATTCAACATGGCGAGTCACGTTTTTACTGAGCTCAACAAGAGCGCTATTTTTATTTACGTTTTTCTGTTGTTATAGAAATGCAAATAAATAAGCATGGTACCGATGTTCATCAAATTAAACGTACTTATTAATCAATGTGTGATTAAAAAATAGGAAGTTTCTTCATTATGCCTATGGTTGGCGGATTGACTAGTTCATTAGCCTCCCACCAAGGAACTGGGCGGTGTCGGTCCACGTATTTTTCACGTGTGGGAAACGTGGTGAACGTTGCCATTGGCCACTGGGTCGACTAGGGCCACTCCCGTTTCGTGTTCTGTCGCTTCCCATTCCAAGTCATCTTTCAGGGAGTAGCAGGCTCCTGCAGGCTCCCCGTCAGACAGTCCGATATCGAGGTGTGATGATCTTTCTTTGGGTACCATCATAATACGACTATTATTTATGTACCACAATTTATTATTCAGTGCGATGCAAGGGATAGGGGAGATAAAAAGCGCGAAGAGCATTGTTTTAAAAAAGCCAACCGGTAAAATGGCGTGGAGCAGCGCGCGACAGGGCACAATGGCCTTCCGTTATGCTCGCTCGTGTAACTGCGGATTCCGCGTGAACGCACGACGGAGCCGTGTCCGAACATCGCGTGGCCCCCGGATTCTGCGCTGTAGCTGCGTGCAAAATTAATTGGATTGCGGATATCGCTTTCACCAAGCGCACGACCAATTTTATAAAATATTCGAAACGCGAGATGGTTGTTGCTGTGGCCCGACTGTTCAAGGTATTACGTCCGGGTTGGAGTTTTACACGATCGCCAACAAACCCAGCAAGTTATTTTTATTTATTTCGACTGGCGTACATATAACTGTATATATTTTTTGTCGTTCGGTGGCGGATGTTTGCAGAGCAGAGATAACGCTGTGCCCTGCCTGATGACAAACGCACGTCAGAACGCTGCTTTGATTGCAATATTCACTCAATTAATGCTTGTCGGAGTTGAAATTATTCCACGCCCCTCCCAGCCACCCATTCCTACCCATCGAATTCCCGCCGAATTCGATGACTCACTTCCCAGACAATGACGGGTTACTCCACTGCATCAATTTGTTCCTATTTCCCTCTCCACCGCTGGGACCGAATACAGACTGCCTACATGAAAGGCTATTTTATTACCACCTCTGTCATTACACAATACCTGTTTCAGCATTCGTTCTCACGAATTACACGGAATTTAAAGAGGCTGTGAGACACAAATAAACGCAGAGAGGCGTGCAGAGTTCCGGTCGTTACTACATTGTTCGTAAACTGCTCAGTGGCATGATTAGTATCTACTTAGGAATAGTATTAAGAGCTCTATACAGCTAGCACATGAACTGAGTTGCAGCGCATTAAGAGCAATTTATTTTTAAAGAATACTACTAAACGTGCGTTCGATATCTCTATCTACGAAAAGAAAACACATTCAAAACTATTTTTCTCAATTTTTGGGTTTTTTAAATATCATGTTAAGAAACATGGTCTAGGGGCACCCCAAAATGTCCAAGAACGGCTTTACCAGACTGTTGTTACGTAAAAAATCCCATTCGGAATCCTAAAACGAAAATAGAGAAGCACGCGCTTGACTTTACTTCACACTTTCCATAAATAGAAAATACAGGATGACCGCTTACAGTACCATAGAACAACAGCCAGCGACCGAAATACTGCACGCCGTTTTCACGCGACACCGTTATTGAAGCATAAGCCAATCTGGCTCTTATCGCCTGCCTACTTCCATACCTCAGACGTGCCATCTAGCGCCTGCTGCATAGGGCTCTTAAGGGCTTGTTTCCGTGTTTTTTTTTTTTCAGACTGTTCAGACTGATGCCAATAACTCAAATATTTTTTAACCAAAAGTTTTGAAAAAATTTGAGTCAATGTGCAACAAACAATGCACAATACTGTGGACGCGTTTTTTAAAAATAATGTACCATTTGCCAGCAAAAAAAAAAATAATTTCCTTCATTTTTGCTTATTTTCACGACGAAAAACGTGGTACTTTGGGTAATGAAATCTAAAAAACCGTTCAGCATAATTGTACAAAAAAATTCAGCTACAAATTATAACATATAAGTGTCAAAACTGTTCAGCGAAATTTTGATATGAGTATTAGCAATAAAAAAAATATTTTCGGAATCATTGCAAAACTCCGTAACAAGGTCTGAAGTGTCTTTCACCTACAACGCGTGTAAAATGCATTGCAGCGTGTTCGTGAATACGTTTTCTTTACGAAACTATTTCGTCGGCTTAATGCTACAACTAGGTAACTAGGTAGCTGGAGATATTCAACTATAACACCGAAAATTGCTTTTGTCATACAAATAGTTATTTTTTGAAATGCAAATTTGTCTTGCATCAATACTCCTAATTAACACATTTGTAAATGTATACATATCAAAAAGAACAATCATAAGGGTAGTGTAGACATCTGCAGATAACTTAATCTTGGAAAATTTAAGTTACCCAGTTCTTGCAATAAGCTGACGATTTGACATATGCCCATTGTGTCAATGTTCAAAAAGAGAATTCATTTCAAACGAAGACGGAAGGGTTGTAAGCATCACGTCTATTACAAATATCATTACGGAGCCCCTTAAAACGGCTAAAAACAGATTTTTTTTTAAACTGGTCATATCTGAAAAACTACTCGCGGGATTCGTGTGAAACTACTCTAGAAACTTGCAGTGGACTTAGCTTAAGACTTTCCACCAATAAAAAGACGGGATCACTACTGGAAGTTTCAGTCAGTCGAGTGGCCTACGATACCACTGCACGCCATTTCAGTGTCTTGCGCTAGAGGTGATACCTCACCAGATTTGCCGGTCAACATCGCCCTTGGCGCCCTGCCTCACTCACGCAAACACACGTCCAGTAGGCGACCAAATTTAAAGAACGTAACTCACGTGTTAATATCCATTTCATGTTCACAGCTACCCATTAAATATGTGGAAATGGGCATTCTTTGCGATCCTTTTTGGGTATAGAAAACTTGGTTCAAAATCGTTTAAAAGGTGTAGGGTGTAGACAATGTAGTTAACTATTTTTTATAACGTCATGAAATTATATTTGCACAAATGAATGTCTCATAGATGCTAGTTGTCGGCGAGGAGACTATACGCGAGTTTAACGTTTTGCACATAGAGTTTATGGTGAGGTGTGAGGCGCGTGTTGTCTCGTCCCTATCGCTTCCGCACTTTTAGGCCTCGAACGCGCAGTATACGTCAACCCAGGGCCCACTGTAAATTATATTCACAATCAGAAGAAACTCAACTATAGTGCATAACAGGGTCGTCATTTATGAGGGCCGGGGGGTCGATTCCCCCCCCCCCCAACCCTTGAATGTATAGTAAAAAAAAAGTATCATTTTTGGTGCTTTTGTTATTTAAGTGATACTTACGTAAGCACATGAAACTTAAGTTTTATTATTTAAGTTTCTAATTTTACACATGGTTAATTAATTTTAAAAAAATGCATCAAGGCCACTGCCGCAAAAATATCTAGCCCCCCCCCCCCGCAAGAAAAACCCGAGAAGACGCCCCTGGTGCACGATAGTTAAATGAGAGGTGTATTGCATTTAAAGTAAATAACAAGTATGAATACCTATTGAATGCCCACCACTAATATGTAAACCAAAGCCAACATTGATTTTTAATTTTACAAGATAAGATGACCACTGGCGAGGTTACTGAACGCTAGTTCAGAGAGTTGCGCTCAGGGATTTAGATGATGCGTTTTGTGCGAGCCAAGTGTGACATAGCGACCGTAGTTTACTCCCGAACACAACGTCGCGCTGCATCATGATTCACTTGAGGTTTTCATGATTACGACTGCTCTTGTTTGCGAGAGTCGCTATCTTTTGCTTCGAAGCAGAGCTTTGTTTCGATCAGGTTTTGCAACGACATTTGACAATACTTCTGTATAGAAATTCCTATCCTTAAAATAAATTTTAAAAAATGTCTGTTTCTATTGACAAAAATTTGTTTCTTGATTTAATACGTCATTACCAACGGTAGTTTTACCAAGTTTAAATTTTACTATTCGTAGTGCACATTACAAACGGTAACTAATAGAAAGGCAGACGCCAATACATAAATTGTAAATGTGTTTTTCGTTATTAATTTTATGGGCGAATACTGTAAGGTATGAGGGGTTTTATAGCGCTATAATTTACATTGTGCTCATTTGCAACAAAATTAATATATTAAATATCAAATCATGAGTCGTTTTGGTGATTACCAACATTGTACGTCGTGAATTTTGATAAAAAAAATAGCTTTTAAAAAGTTAAGCATTGTGCATGCAAATGTACAACCAGATGGCATGTTTTCGAGATGGTTACTTTTCAAGCCTAAACAAGAGCAAATATCAAAAATCCGTTTGCCAATTTTGTGTATAATTGTTTACACCATGTTGGCTAGTTTAGCCAAAACAGTAAATGATCTTTGAAAGAACTGTGCAATGGGAGTGCATGACTGGATTTGTTTGTATGGACATACTCCATTGCGAAATAAATGACTGTCACAAGAAAACTTTTAAGTTTTCTTGTGACAGTCATTTATTTCGCAATGGAGTATGTCCATACAAACAAATCCAGTCAAAACAGTAAATACTATGGCTTAAGCTAATTGTGTAATTAACGAACTTTTCGTTAGTTGACGTATTAGTCGAAAGCGTATATAAGTTCCTGTCTTGAAAAAAAAAATATCATAGCAAAACAACTGGCGAGCAATGCCGTATTAAATGCAACGGATAATTGGGTACAGACAGCTACATGAGCGATATGTTGTTATTAAAATATTTTGCAGATTGTCATAGTCACCTGATTTTGTTAACTTGCAGGAGCAACAGTACTGTATGTTTGTTACGTGAACTTCTGACAGAAACTGCGCTCGAAAATTATCCATTTTGACTCTGAGCGTGTAATCGCTGAAAATTAAGTCATCGCTCTTTAGTTTTGCAGTGGTATCGAAAATATTTACATAACGCAAATTAATTCATATATCAAAAATTCATTCTTACAGTTTTAACACGCATATACCATTGTTTGTATCTGAAATGTTATATTGCAATTCACTAAACGGATTTTTAGATTTTTACTCCTGAAATATCACGTGTTTTGTTATTAAAATAGTCAAAATGAAGCAAAAATACGTTTTGCTAGCATACAGTATATAATACAAAAAAGCTCTGGCAGAATTATATATCGTATGACTGTACACAATCTCAAATTTTGTCAAAGCATTTGTTGAAAAAATTTTAGAGTTTTCTGCAATTGTTAGAAATAAATGAAAGTTCATACATTTAAGTAATCGCAAGTATTCGCATTGGTTCGTAAAGCAATTTTGTTAGACAATGTTTCGGCAGTTCGCTCTGCTTTTACTATAGCTCGTAATCGCGGAATGAAATCTCCTATCTCTCAACGACCCCAACGAGTATTTTTCGCTGTTGGGAACGAGAGTTTATGTGCCATATCTACGATCTGTCTACGGCTAAAAACTCACGTTTAGAACAAAACTCTTCAATTATTATTATCTGATATTTATGAATTTATATTCCATAAAAAACCATGACAGCAACCCAACCAGTAACGTATGTAGCCAATCAGGAATGCTAGGTCACGTTTACATTGTCTTATTTAATTATAAATTTCGTCATTACTAAAATTTTTAAAACATTTTAAAACTGGAGTAAGCACGAATGAAGCAAATACGTACATCTTATTCTAACCTTTAAAAGTTACTATTTGAAGACATGTTGCTGTTAAACGTACTCAAAATGTAATTGCAATGCAATGAATCATTAATATTCGTTGTACTTAAGAAAAACCTAAATCTTCGTTTTAAAGATAAATACACTACCTGTTTGAAGTTGTTAGGTCATAAGAGGTGTTCAAGATGTCCCACACTTCTGTACTTTCATGTTAATGTCACGTCTCTTGCTTCCAAACAGGCATGAACTCGTCTGATCACTGGTTGTCGACCCATTGAAATACCTTGACACGTTGCTGTGGTTCACAGGCTTCCGTAACACCAATACGGTGTACTGAATTTTGAAATATCCGTTACCTGGAGCAATTATTATGCGTCCACACAGATGAGTAATAATAATGTAGGCGTATAGATTTGTTTGACTACACAAATACCAGGTGTTACCACCGACAAACACCGGCAAGTGATCCTTCGCGAAAATCTAAGGTGAATATATGTAGGCTACCTGTAGAGTAATCGACCCGGACTTTCGCATGTAAGGACAGAAATTGAAAGAGGAACCGGCCATGACCTGTGAGGATAAATCCCAGCATTCTCCTGGAGCGATTTCGAGAAAACATGTAAAACCGAAATCAGCATTGCCGGAGCCGGGAATCGAACTCGGCTCCTTTCGAACGTGAAACCAACGTTTTATCGTTGGGCCACCTCGCTCTGAGTTGGGATCGTGCCAGACAATGAAATTTGGCAGGCTTGCTTTCTCGGGGATCTCCCGTTTTCCCCACCCTTCATTCCTTCGCTGCCCCATACTGACCTCATGTCACCCCTCACCAGCGCTGAATATCTAGATGATAGAGTCGTTGCCTTACCTCGGCGGCCTGGCGAGGGCAAGGACAGAGCTATACGTGTTAAATAGTACCCGGTGCGGTTTACAACGTGTTGAATCTACATATATGCCACCACGGACATTTGTACACGTCTGTGAGGCCTACCCTGCTAGAGGATAATTTGAAGCGTTTCATAAAAATCCTGAAAACTGTGAACAAACAAATTATTTCACAGTCAAAAAACAATCCAAACGTAGTCTCATAAATTATTTCTTAAATTTATATTCCTGTAGCAATAATCTTCTCTTCCAAACGCAAGAACAAATGGTTTATTTGTCCGGAAACGATATTATTTAATATGACTGATAATCCCTTAGTATAATTAAACATGTAAATCCCTATCCTTGACTACGCCACGGTTCTAAGGTTGGCAGCGCTGAATTATAATCTCTTCTGCTAATTTAGGGCAAAACTGTATTTTAGAAAAGTCCTAATCGGTCGAGTATTATTTGTAATATACTAGCCAATCTTCTCCAATCTTGAGGTCGAACACCTGTCTTTGGAAGCATTTTATGAAGTATGTCGCCAGCATGTTTTCGTCTTAAGTTTTCTTTGAAAAGTGTCCTGAGATTTTTTTACCACCGGGATTAACACTATGGGAAATGTAAACAAATGAGAAATAGATTTCAAAGGCATGAGAATTGTAAACAAATGTCAAATGCTATCGAAATAGAAAAGTAAATGAGTATCTGTGGCGACACATCACTGTCTAGAATAAATTTTCATTAAAAAAATTATTTGAAGACAAATGATTTCGTGGCATCTTCTTCGTTTCTTAAGTTTGAGAAACCTGTCTTTTATTATCATTTTATTAATATTTTGACACATCCTGAACACTGCGGGCATGCACAATGTGCTAAAATAAACAGCCAAGCATGCAGAGTATAAGATGCAGTTGATACGAATAGCCGGCAAAATCTATTAGAAGATCGACCGGTATTACTATAAAGTGGTGTAAAATTATCACAATTTTTTTACAGTTAATTTGTAGCGTCAAAGAAGCTTTAATGCTTCTAGGTTTTGGAAGAATCTTACAAATATTTATCAAATTCCTCAAGTAGAATCCCTTACGAAAGAGCTGATATTTTCTAAAATAATACTTTATGCACCGTAAATACGTCATGTAGCAATTTGCGCATGTAAACATAGCCTATTTGATATATTTTGAAGTTTTTCCCGTTTGTGTATTACGGTAAGTATAAAATCAAATTTTTACTGAACTATAAGCAAAGGATTAAGGGATTCTGAAATATCCGCGGCATATGATACACAAACATACCGTGAAAATGAAGTTTTTTTTTTGTGAAACAGTCCACTGTACACATTTGTAATATACGACATAAATTTTTCATGAATGCTTCTGTGCAAGTAATTTTCGCGAGTCAACATAAAGCAACGTGAATGCGCGTTATGAAACGATTTCCACGTATTTCGTATCCCAATTCCCGGGATTTTCAAAGTTGTTTCAGAGAAATGTATTTAATACTAAAACCTTTTTCCAAGCGTGAATTTTAATTTAACTGATGTGTACCCTTGAAACATCACGACACAGCGAGGCGGTCGTCACACGTGGAGGGTGCATTTGTTTGAACTCGCTGTTTTAGAAACATGATGTTAATATTACTACTTCTTTTCTGTCGCAGTCTCGTGAACGCACTTCAAACATTGCTCGAAACGCTGAATTATGTGCGGTGGGGTGTTTCCCTGCAACCTAGAGTAAATTACTGTCGAGAGAGAAAATTGAGAAAAAACTGGACTCGCGGTGTATGAAAGAAGCAGACGGACGGGTAAATTCATGGACATCAAGCGCGCCACTTCCGAAGAGGATTCGTGAAAAATCTTTTGAAAACGCAACAGGCTGAAACTTTTAATATTTCTTTGAAGTTATTGAAAGCACACGTTCCATGCCTGTCATCGTCAGTTTCGGAAGATAGAATACTACGTCTGGTATAAAATAACTTTGTTGAAATTTGGCTTTGAGAATTAAATGCTTTCGTGTTCCATAAACCTGTTTGATTCTGTTAAAAATTTACTCAATAAGTAGATAATAAATGAAAATAGAATTGGTGTCTTCTACGGTATTTTGCTGCAGCCAGACAACTTTTTTCATTGCAGCCAAGAATATTTTGATTAACTTGGCAATCGAAAACGACAATCATTGGATTCACTTAACGCGACTTTTGGTTTTTATTAATATTAAAGTGAAATTAATGAAGTTTCAATATAGTAGTGTGAATTGTAAGTTTGCTAAATTTAGTGTATTTCTTAATAAATGTGTATTATTTAATTATCGGCTACAGCTTGTTGTAAAACAATATCTTAAGCCGTTCTACACATTAAATTAAAATATGTACTTAGGGCGCCGCCTACCCGCGCGTTAGAAGCTCAAAAGCGACAGAGCTATAAGGACGAACTTGAAGCGCGCATCAAATAAAGGTATCACCACAACGAGCTAAGCGCTGAACTTTGCGTGCAAGATTCCCGCCGATCAATTTTTGCTGTGGGACTTACAGAGCTGACCACATAATTTAACTTGCGAAAAGTCTTGTGATAGGAATAGCAGGAATTTTGTTTAGTTTGTGAAGGAGACGCGAAGAGCGTCAGCAATACACTGTAAAAAAACTTCCTAAAGTGCGATTGTAGTTTTTAAATCAACACAGTATGGTTAGAGATTGTGGTATATCGCGAAAATATTTTGTGCCAACATACCCTTGAAAAAAGCTCTAGTTTTGTGCAACATATATAATTCATTCGGTGATATACTCCTTACGCGGTGCAGTTGTCGGCAGACCAAAAACATTAATTAAATATTACAATATCACGGTTCTCATCGGCTCAGAAAATTGGATAACAGGACCAAGTACAAGCTAAACCAGTAATTTTCTGGTAAGCTGAACGTGTGTTGAAATCCAGCGAACAGCCAAGTCTCTTCCCGCAATAAACCATCATCTCTAATGTCTTTGAATGTTTCATGCAATGGGACAGAATGACAAGCTGTATTATTTTGGACATACACCATTGCAATATTATGTCGTCTCAGAAAAATTAGAAAGAGACTAAGAAAGACAAACAACGAAATACGAAAAATTCCTTATGGGATCCTTCATGTTCTGTTGTATTTGTTTATGGATGTGTAGACTACAGCCATCTAGACGTGTTTTCTCTTTTTTCGTATTTTGTTGTTTGTCTTTCTTAGTCTCTTCCTAAGAATTCTGGGACATTATATTACAATGGCGTATGTCCACAATAAAACATCTTGTCATCATCTCTTAGTATGGTATAGGCTGTGGATAAACTGAACACTGCTTACAATGTTCTGTTAACCAGTATGATACGAAAACTCCTGTGTAACTAGAAAATAGTGTAAACATTTCATAACTTTCAAAACTTTACTTCTATAGCCCAAATAAATACATTTTTAAAAATTATTATTATAAGTGTTTGGAAGTGCTCACTTTAAAGTGAACCACCTAAACAATTTCCATATTCCAGCTTGTAAGTTTAGAAGATGTTCATCACTATTACTATACGAATCTAATGACTACATCATAGAGCTGATTCTCCAAAACGTATAGTAAGGCTGTCATTTATGAATGGGGAAATAATTCTACAGTACTTACTTTCTTAACACTCAATTACTTTTCTATGGTAAATTTTAGTAACATCTTGCAGTGTAGAAGTGTTATAAGCGCATCATGCTCTGTATTGTCAACGCTGACGGTTGTATATGGAATAAGCCACGATACCAACTGAACAGAGCTAGTAGGTTAATAGATAAGACTTTATTTTTACCATTCTAACGCTGTGCTAAGCAATGGAAAATTCTTGGCACAGCCATTACGCGATCCGTGTTCGATTCTTGGCGAAGTCGAACAGAATTTTCTCATGTGAAAATCGAGCTGGACAACATTGATAGTTGGATAGTTTTTTCGGGAGCTCCATTTTCTTCAGTTTCTTCATATCCACTCTATTCACCTTCATCTGCTCTCAAGACCTGGTTGTTGAGAAACTAAGCCTCTTCTCTTTCAGTCTTCGTCTTTTCAAAATTAGACTAAAAGCTAAACCTTGTAAAACATTACTACTTTGGTTGGCAAGACTATGTAATGGGGATAAAATGTCCCTGATTTAGCAACTATTTTAAATAATTAGAGATGATGGTTTATCGGGGAAAAACTTTACTGTTTGCTAGGTGTTAGCGTGCGTCCAGCTAAGCAAGATATTACTGACTGGCGTTTCTCTGTACGTGTCGCTGTTTCCCTATTTGACTGAGCCAATAAGAATCCCGCTATTGTAATATTTGATGCTTATTATTGGTCTGCAGAGAGCTACGTTGTGTCAGACGTACACGTTGAGAGAAACTACAGCGTTTTCAAGGATATGTTGGCACAACAAATTTTCGTGATATACCATCAGTAGGGATGAAGATATCGCGAAAATGTTTTGTGCCAAGATAGCCTTGAAAACACTGACACAACGTAGCTGTCTGCAGACCAATATCAAGCATTCAATATTACAACATCGGGATTCTTATTGGCTCAGTCAAATAGGGCAACATATCCACGTACAAGCTGAAGCCAGTAATCTTCTGGTAAGCTGGACGTGTGTTGAAATCCATCAAACAGTCAACTTTTCCCGCGATAAACCATCATCTCTAACCATCGTCTCTACTAATAATTTAGGACACATGTAGCAGTAACGCAATTAATTTTTATTTTATCGTGAAAAACCTGTAGTATTAACATTTCTACAAAGTGACATAGCATTAGTTTGGTAAATTCTTGAATATTTCGCGTTTTATTAATTTGGTGTGTCGGCTTTTGAAGAATTATCTAATAAATAACATTTTTGTAGATGTTGGTAGGCTGCTAGTCTCCTTTAATGACTGAATGCTATACTTTATACTATATTTCATTACCGAATGTATTTTGACACCTGGTAAAGTTAGTTTCAGGATATTAAAGTTGTGTGGAACTATCTATTTAATAATCATGAGCATAAAATGAAGTGGGAAAACAACCCGCTAACAAACCGCTAACAAAGCTCAGTGAATTCGTACGTGTGACAGATATTTTTTCTCTACTTGCAGTGAAGTTTGATTGCGTGATTTAAAAAATACTGAACTTGAAATAAAAAAAATTGCCAGTTTTCTGAAATTAAATAAACTACATTTACATACAATTCAGTTTGTTTACATATCTTGAGTTTCTCGTGGCACTGTTATTTAGTGTGAAATATTTTATTTCGGTGCATCAGTGGGTTTCCCTAAATAGTATAAAACCGTTTCATGCAAATTTGGACTTTGGCATGCAATTATACAAAAACTACCAAAACTAAATATATGCTTATTACAACAGATGATAGTCACAGTATATGCCTTTAAAACAAATAATATCTAGTACAAATAAAAAAAATATTAAAACAATTAAAGTTCTCGGTGGTCTCCTCCCTTAAGTCCGTGATAGGTAGTTTTTTAAACATTGGTGCAAAAAACTGAAAACTTTCGTAACGGAATTATTTAAAAACTCAAGACTACTATCATCCATACGATGCAAAATAGGGAATATTCCTAGAAAAAGTTTTTAGTATTTACCTCATTCTTCCGAATTAGTTCGACTCTAAATGGAACCATGCAAAGCAATAGCTCAATCAGGGTTCCCACAGACCTGGAAAGTCAGGGAAATTCATTGAAAGTCAGGGAAAATAAAATTGGTCAGGGAAAGTCAGGGAAATATGTTTTGGAACCCCGTGAGTCAGGGAAAATTGTGCTGAGGTAGCAGAAAGTCAGTGAATCTGTCCTGGGTATGACGTTAAACTGCCCCTTTACAGCTTTCACTTCTTTTCTGCTGTAAAGGCTTCTTTTCTTTGTTCATCTTTTAGTTT